>JBBMEG010000022.1:4865691-4909018 GCA_037832605.1 Cyclanthera cordifolia | reverse complement strand
GGGTCGGTAATGGCGAGGCCGACCCCTGGGGGGTTATGGCCTCTCTTTGGCCACCCCCGGGGGTCGGTGAGGGAGTGGCCGACCCCAGGGGGGTCGGCAAAGGAGCTGGCCGACCCCCGGGGGGTCGGCCTTGGTCCTTTTGTCCTTTGTTCGGGTCCCGGCCTCTTCCGAGACTTTCGGGCTATATTTTATGTTATAACATAATATAAAGGACGGTAGGAGGAAAAGAGTTTAAAGGAGCTAGTCATATGATTAGTAGATCCTTAATCGATGGTCCAAGAAGATAAGTTGAGACAAAATAAGGCTAAATGAAAAGAAACCTGATTGTGCCAATGAAACACAAGGATTACTAGATGATGACGTAGTCTTAATCAGTTTAAGGAGTCGATGACCTTGATCTAATTATCGGCTTCGGTCTAGATATTGGCTTCGAATAGGTTGGCCAAAGAAGTCTTAGGCCTCCTTAGAAAGAAAAGAAAATATATGTTGCATGTGTTTCTATAGCCTAACTTTTACTGATATTTTAACTCATTTTTTTAAACACTTCATTTTTCAGGTAAAGGAAAAGGCAAGCTCGACGGATGACGGTGATACATAGAAGGCCATGGAAATTTCCATCTGTCTGAGACGACGTCCAGTCTAGTTCAAAAATTATTTACTTGCAATAGTCAGATCGTTACAAAATGATAGGAAGGAGGTGTTCAAATTGGGTTTCAATTCATACAAGTTTAGTCGTTATACTCCATTCTCATTAACTTATTAACAAAAACTGTTGCTCATTTCAATCTGGTCCTATAAATTTACTCTATGTTTTACCTTATTTAATACAGAATTTATTCGCGACCTCCATTAATCTCACCAACAACTAGACAACTCTAATATATTTGGTTGGTTGGTATATAAGATTAATAAGCATGAGTCAATCATAAATTGAACTCAAATTTATTTTTGAGATTTATTTATAACTTTTCGTATTGTTTACAATAAAGGATTTTCTTAGTACAACCATAACTTTGAGTAGTACTTGGGTACTTACTTGCCAGTACCCATAAAATATTTCTTTTGTTATATGACAATCCCCTAGGGGTCGGTCAAGGGAGGCTACAACCTCCAGGGGGTCGGCCAAGCCCATGCCGACCCTACGGGGTCGGCCAAGTCTATTCCGATCACTTGGGGGTCAGCCAAGGGAGGACACAACTCCTAGGTGGTCGCCAAGAGAGGCCACACCCCCAAGAGGTCGGCCAAGCCCATGCCGACCCCTCGGGGACCAGCTAAGTCCATCCCGACCATTTGAGAGTCAGTCAAGGGAAGCCACAACTTCCAGGTGGTCGGCCAAGGGAGGCCACAACCCCTAGGTGGTCAGTCAAGGGAGGCCACAACCCTAGAGGGTTGGACAAGACCATGCTGACCCCCCGTGGGTTGGCCAAAGTAGGCCGAGACCCCCCGAGGGTCGGTCGTAGCAGCCATAACCCCCCTGAGGGTCGGGGAAGGCCAATCCAAACCCCCGGGGCCGGCAAGAGTAGGTTTGACCTCTCTAAGGGTCGACAATGGAGGTCAGGACACTCTCCAAGAGTCGACCGAGTCCAAGTAACGGTTGGATTCACTGATAACGGCCAGGAGTTATACTGAAAGGGTCAGGACTCCTTTTAGGGACGAGCCGTGGAGGTGAGGACCTGGAAGGATTGACCGAGACCAAAGCCGACCTCCAAGAAGATCGGTCCAATAGGCGAAACCTGCAGGGTTGGCCATGGAGGTTAGGACTCTCCCGTGGATGAGTCGACCAAGTCCAAGTAACCTCTTTAGGACTATTGTGTCATAAGATAGCAGTGGCTGATGATTACAACGAGTAGGCCTAGATCCCCCGAGGATGGGTCATGGAGGTTAGGACTCTCCCATAGGAGTCGACAGAATCCAAAGTAACGACTTGATCCGCTGATAACCGCTAGGAGTTACACTGAGAGGGTTGGGACCCCCTTTTAGGGGCGAGCCGTGGAAGTGAGGACCTGTAAGGGTTGACCGAGACCAAAGCCGACCTCTAAGGAGATCGGTCGAGTAGGCCGATCCCAAGAGAGCCGTGGATGTTAGGACTCTCATGTGGAAGAGTCGACCAAATCCAAGTAACATTTAGAAACGACACATGTTTGGTGCAACGTCCTGGAGTAAATTTTTTTTTTTTGATTTATCATTATTATTAATATTTTTAACTTTGTTTTTTTAAAATAGGTTTTTGTATACACATTAATACATATTTAAAATAGAGTTCTTTTGAAAAATTATTTTTTTAAAAAAATATAACACCATAGAACATTATTGTTTTAAAATTTAATTTTTAAAGCACTATTTTAAACATTATTTTGGATTCACTTTTTAACTCTATATAAGAAAAAAAAAATCAAATTTATAATATTTAAATAGCAAACACTAATTGATCCATTAAAATACTCTAATGCATCACTTATCAAAATATTTATAAAACTATATTTGGTGATTTTTTTATTCATACTTAAATTTATAAATGTTTTCTACAAACGAATATGTGTAACAAACATCATATAATTATGAAAAATATATTTCAACTAAAAATATATACAAATATATATTTTGATAACGATAAATATCAAACAAATATAAATATGATTAATAGTTATAACATAAGTATAACTATACTAAATAATCTCAAAACAACTGCTCTAAATATATAATAAAATCTAAATATGCATTTCTAAAATTAAAAAAAAAAAACACAAATGAACATACATGTATATATAAATTATATGAAGATGGAGGTGTGGATGAAGATGACTTTTCTAGAGTCATCACAACCAAAATATTATTAGAAATTGTGAGCATCAATCTCAAAACCAATTGGCTATGAGACGAGTAGCCCAACATATCTTTAAACATGTTGAAGAATCTTCACCTTTTTAATGTGGGACATCGGCCACAAGGTGAGTCTCTTCAAAAATCTCTAACATGCCCCCTCAACATGGCGCCCGCCATATATGAGAAAGCCATCTTGGACTAGATCCGAATTTGTGGACCGAAATAATACCCGCTTTGGCTCACTCGCTTGGGTCAGGTCCAACTCTTTGAGATCATGAAATGCCCGCTTAAGTATTTTTATTGCTTGGGGAGGTCCTCGGAATATCGGAGGACTAATAATCCACATTATGTTTTGATACCATATTAGAAAGTGTGGGCATCCATCTCAAAACCAATTGGCTATATGAGAGGAGTAGCTCATCCTATCTTTAAACATGTTGAAGAATCCTCACCTTTCTAATGTGGAACATCTGCCACAAGGTGAGTCTCTTCAATAATCTTCAACAAATACAAAAATAAGGCAGTAAAGGCCGTAAATGGACGTTAATAGTCAATCTATAGGATGGTGGTGTGTTTAGTATAGTTATCACCCTATTTTTGAAAAATCAAAGATATTGGTTTGGTTATCGGTTTGGCACAAAATCAACAAAAATCGAACAGAAATCACTCTTAGTTCAGCTGATAGCCTTCTAGCAGTAGTTCAACTGATAGACTCAATCAATTTGCTGTTAGAATATTCAATCAGCTCACTAACACTCTTCAATTATTTGCTGCAAAGAGGGTAAAATTGTAATTTTTGAAAAACGAATGAAAATCTGCTAGGTAAGAATTACTTTTAAAAAATGCTATAATTAAAATAGATGAATTAAAAGTTGTTATGGGCTGCCAGGCGACGACTCATCAAGAAAAAGGAACTCACCCCACTTTTGGAGAAGTCAGAAGAAACCTGAATCCTTGAAGATCCAAGGACGTGGACGGTTCGTGTTGATGGGTCTTCAAACAACAAAGGCTGTGGAGTTGGGTTGCTGTTGCAGTCACCTAAAGGAGACCGACTTGAGTATGCCCTCAGGTTTAACTTTCAAGGGTCTAACAATGAAACTAAACACAAAGCCCTAATCGCCGGATTGCAGATAGCTATAGTGATAGGAGCCAAAAGACTCATCATCATGAGCGACCTCATTTGATCGTCAGTAAAGCGTCAGGGGTGTACCAGGAAAAGGAAAGGCGAAGATGGCCTACTTAGAAAGGGTCAAGTGATTTCTGACGTTGTTCGTAGAGGTACAAATCCGAAAAGTACCTAGGTCCCAAAATGCCAACGCTGATGCCTTGGCAAAGTTAGCTGCCTCCTACGAAACAGAGGTGGCCAGGACCGTGCTAGTAGAGATCCTGGAAGAGTTAAGCATCACCATCGAGCTATTGTACGGAATTAGCGAGGTAACCCCGACCTCGCTAGCAACATGGATGACCCCCTTCCTTGAATACTTAGGGGAGAAAAAGTTTCCAGATGACAAGAAGGATATCCGATGGCTTAAGTTCAAGGCTTTCAAGTATGTGGTGTAGGGAAATAAGCTATACATGAGAGGGTATTCTTTACCTTTCCTTAGATGTTTAAATCCGAGCGAGGCCACTTATGCAATGCAGGAAGTGCACGAATGCGTGTGTGACAACCATGAAGAAGCAAAGTCTCTAGCCAAGAAGTTAGTAAGGCATGATTACTTTTGGCCGACCATGGCCGAAGATTCCAACAAGTACACTCGAGCATGCGACAAATGCCAAAAGTTCGCTACTATCCAAAGACAGCTGCCCGAGGTCCTTACTAGTATGATAGGACCATGGCCATTTGCGCAATGAGGGGTAGACCTTATAGGACCCTTACCAGTCGGGCGAGGCCAAGTCAAGTTCGCGGTGGTTGTGGTAAATTACTTCACCAAGTGAGTTGAAGCTGAGGCCCTGACAAGTATCACTGAAAAAAAAAGGTGACTAGGTTCATCTTGAGGTGCATAGTCTATCGATTTGGGATACTTCAAACCCTCATTAGTGACAATGGAAAGCAGTTTAACAACCAAACTTTCTAACAATTCTATTCTGAGCTAGGGATTCCGCACTACTTCTCATCACCACGAATGGGCAAGTAGAGGCAGTAAACAAGATCATCAATAATAACCTGAAAACCAAGCTCGAAAGTTTGAAGGGGTTTTGGGCGGAAGAGATCTCACAGGTGTTGTGGGCGTACTGTACCAGACCTAAGACGTCAGCAGGCGAAACCCCCTACTTGATCGCTAGCATGGGGCGGAAGTAGTAATTTCGGTCGAGATAGGACTCTTATCCCCGAGTATAGAGTGTTTTGATCCAACTCAAAATGACCAACAGCTACGGATGAGCCTAGATCTACTGGAAGAAAGAAGGGATGAAACCTACATATAAGGGTAGCACGATACAAAAACCGAATTACCAAGTACTACAACTCTAGAGTAAAGGCAAAACACTTCCAAGTCGGAGACTTAGTGTTGAGGAGGGTGATGCCAAACACCAAAGAACTCAACAATGAGTCTTGGGGCCAAATTGGGAAGGAACATACCAGGTCGCCAAAGTGGCATGCCCAAACACGTACTATCTCGAGGTCATGTACGGGAATAAGTTTCTCCATCCTTGGAACGCTGAACACTTGAAAAGTACTTTCAATAGAATGTAATTCAAGTTGTTAATGAATAAAAGCAATAAAGTGTTATTTTCTCCTTCTTTCAAAGGCTATCTTAATTTAAGTATATTGATGTTATCATAAACATAAATTAGGGGTAAGCAAGATAGAGAAATAATAAAAAGCTATCATTCATTTAAAATTCAAATTTTCTTAGTACAACCAAAAGGAAAAATAAAGATAGCAAGGTAGAAATTTCCAGAAAGAGAAAGCAAAAAAAAAAAAAAGTTGTCAAGGCCCCTTGAAGCTGCGCCTACTAGAAGTTGGTCGATTGAGTCCGGCTTGGGCAGAAGTTGTCCTAGCTGGAAGAGCCTGGTTCCTCTCAGGCACACCTTAGAAATGCGAGAGTCTTAGCAAGCAGCTTGGGCTGGATCGTTGGGAAGTCCGGATTCGAAGGCTGGCAAGGAAGAGTCGACAACTTTCTCCATAGTGCAGGAACAAAGGGGAAGGAGGTTGCCATAGCTAACCTCTTCCTGAATTTGATCTCGTGCCCAACCAATGACAGCCTCACCAACATTATTCTCCAAAATCACAAAGGCAGGAGAGCCCTTCACCAATTTAGCCAAGTAAAAGGCGTTTTTCAGCTTCCCTTCAGCAGAAGCCAACTCTCGAAAAAGGCGAGCGATTGTGGACAAATCTTCTTGGCCCGTAAGGGTAGCAAGACTTCGAGTTGCTTCGGTGGAAGTTTGAAGGTCGACCAAGGCATCCTCGGCAACTCGCTGGGCCTCTCGGTCTTGTGCTAGTTCCCACTTAAGCTTATCGGAGCTGGAAGACCAAGAGAAGCGGGTGTGACGCAAATCCTCAAAAAGATGACTGGAAGCCGAGGCAAATTGCATGAAGGCCTGCAAGTACAAAAGTAACAAGTCAACTTATATTCTTAGATAAACATGTGGCTAGATTAACAAAATGAAGTTATTATACCTCGTGCATCTAACGGGTCCCTTCCTTCAAAACCTGGGAAGCGTCTCCAAACGGAAAAGGGAGTTGAAGAAGTTTCCATTTCACTCTATAGATTAAAGGCCAATGTCTTCTCCTCCAGTGGGTCCAAGGTAGGACGGTACGACCCTGATAGTAAGTAAGAGTCGAATCCAGGAGGAAGGCAACATAAAGGCGTCTGAGGCATACAAGAGCTAGCCCGAGTTGGAGAAGTGGCATGATTGAATCTAAGACTGGATCTGTCAAACTTCGGATCTGACCCGATGTCTAAGTCCTCCGATACCTCAAGAAAAAAAAAGGTCTTCGTCTTCACCAGATGGAAGGGGCAACTCCCCGAGGTAAGGTCCACCGTGTCGTCGGTGGGAGGCCTAATGACACTGTATGACAGACTTTGAAGAATTGCTCCATATTAAATATAAAATTCTCCAAAGCTTCTACATTATTCATTTCAAAGAAAGGATTATGTACAAACATCTTAATTCTATCCAATTAGACTACACTTCCAACAAACGCTTGACTCCTTTATCGCTTTCGGGTGTACAAATCCACCACATTTGCCCTAACAACACTAATGACAACTTTCATTTCAACAGACGACTCAAATACCATAGAAGCTATTGATTTTGCATGTTGTCTAAACTCTCAACTCTCTTTTCTATGCAAGTAGCAAAACTCAACTAGCTTTCTTCATGCTTGTATCCATCAAATCGTGTTGCTCTATTTTCAAAGGTCATTACCCTGATCATCAACTCTTTGATGAATAGCTTGTCTAAGCGGGCAACTACCATATCAATCGTATCAACCTTGACATCAATCTCATCCAGGTGAGATTCCAAGAATCATATATCATCATAAACTTCCATCTAGATATAGCATATGCTTCTCTAGATTGAACAATCAATTGACATGAGACCTATCTCACTTATTCATTACACGTGAACTCTTCATTACTATTGGTTAAGCTAATTTAGACTTCAATGACACTTGTCACTGTTGCATTTTTGAGACAGCCGAATGACAACTATGTTAAACCTACTCTAACTAGACAAGCATGTTAGCCTTAATAAGCAAAAAATCTCAATTGTATAAATCAACCTCTATGCACGTTTTGAAAGAAAATGTTGTTGAAAATGTGAGAGAGAAATCATGTGTTGAAATGCTTATGTAAGGATGTAAATAAATGAAACATCCAATCAGTTTCCACCATGGAAATTGATCTCGAACCTCCCCTCGTCGGTCCTACAAGAAAATCACAGACGCACTGGTCACCCGCCACGTGTCCTCCCTTGCTGCTCATTTGTAATGCTTATAGTACAGAATCTTTTGCTCTGACCTCTGTGTGTAACGTCCTTTTCCCTCACCACTGGTTTTAAATGCTTTTTGGTCCATTCCTCAATTGCTCCATTGCATTTGCTTGGAGTCTGCTAATTTACAGAAATAATCAGTTCAATTTCTACTTTCAAGCTTTTATCAGCTCAAGTTTGGGATTTCTTCAGGTTCTTGTTTCCATTCTTCAACTTTTCTTTCATGGGGTTTTCTCTTTTCTCATGTTTCTTTGTTTTTGTTTTCTTTTGTTTGTTTTTTGATGGGGTTGTTGAGTTTTTCGACCCCTTTTCTAAAGTTGTTGTGAATCGTGATAATTTAAAACAATCGATTTGGTTTGTTGGAAGAGAATTTCTGTGTGTTCTTACTAGATTTAGGCAGATAGCCTTTCTTTTTCCCACTTCTCTGTTTTTCCTTATGAATTCTTGAAGATTCTCTTCCATTTTCCCTGTTTGGAAGGTTCGATTATGGTGTTTTCTAATCATTTGTTTTGTTTAGAATAGAGATAGTCAAATAGGTACTTTATTTAATTTAAAAGTATTTGTTTAGTTGGACTTTCTTCTCTCACTCTTTTGCCTAATCTCTCAGTGGTTTTAATGATCTTTGTTAATTATTTCTTTTCTTGGTCAATTGCTAAACAAGATTTTGTGGGTTTTGTGGAATAATTTGTGGGGGTTCTTGTTTTTCTACTTTTGAAGCCTTAAAGTGTTGAATAGAGCTTGGTGTTGTTATGAGAATATTGTTAAGATTTGAAAATTTCTAGGGTTCTTATTAGTTTTTACCTTATACTTTCATTTTGACAGAGCTTCAGTGTCAAGGCAGCCATGGATTATTGTTTTCCTGATTGGAATTTTGAGGGTGACCTTCCTCCGACCAATAATAAGAAATCAATGGGGTTGGCTTTATTTCTCTCTTTTTTCAAATTTTTTTCAAATTTCAAGAGAGGGGGGAAAAAATTGGTACACTCTCAAGCTTGATATTTTGTGTATTTGTCTTTAAGCTTGGATGCGGGTTTTGCAGACATGAACATGAAGATCTTGTGGAGATTTTGTGGAGAAATGGACAAGTGGTATTACAAAGCCAAAAGCCTAGAAAGTTAAGTCAGATTGCTAATGAAGTTAGACAATTTCAAAAACATAATCAATCACTTAACAAGAGTAATGTGGCTTGTGAAGATTCAAGCAATTTGATTAATGATGATGAAACAGTCTCCTGGCTACGAGATCCGCTTGACGATACCTTTGATAAGGAATTTTGTTCGAGTTTCTTCTCTGAGTTTCCACATGCTGATCCTACTGAGATTGTTAAGCAGCCTGTCAAACAATTCCAAGATGACAAGCATTCAAGATTTGGTGACTTTGATACTAATAATCATGTTACTTATGAGAATTCTCAGAAGACGAATTCGAAGCATCCTGTTGGTCTTGCAGCGTTTCCTACAAACTCGATGCCTCCTCCAAGATTTCAGTTTCCAGATTCGACGCAGCAGAACAAGGATTCGGGAGATTTTGGAAAGATGGTGAACTTTTCTCAAGTTCCTATGCCATTGAAGGGTGACTTGGGATCATCAAATGGGGGGAGAGATTCTGGAAACTTGATACAGGGAGAGGGTAGAGATTGTTCGGCAGGGACAATTGGTTCAAGTCACTGCGGAAGCAACCAAGTTTCTAATCCAAACGGCCCTGATGCGAGCCGGGTTTCAACCAGTGGCTTTGGAAATGTTGGTTTGTCTGCGGCTCTCTCGAAGGAAGATAATAGAAAAATGGTTCCACAAGCTGAGAGGGGCAAAACTGTGACCAGAAATCCAACTGCAACTTCGTCCTCAGATGGTTCAGAAAGTAGTATGGATAGAAGTAGGACAATTGGACAATCAACTGGAGTTAATATCCACAAAAGAAAAGGTCGGGACGTAGAAGAATCCGAGTGTCAAAGTGAGGTATAACTAAGCATTTTATCTATCATGAGTCCCATTGGCTATACTTTTGAAATCTGAACATAATGGTAAGAAGAACATTCTGTAGACTGCTGAACTTGAATCTGCTGAGGGGAACAAGGCAGCTCCACGTTCCGGTTCTTCCCGCAGAACTCGTGCTGCTGAAGTTCATAATCTTTCAGAAAAGGTATAGGATATCAAAAGTTCCCCATTCATCAATCTCTTTTATATTTCGAGTTTTATGATAAGAGCTCTCTTGTAATGCAGAGGAGAAGAGAGAGGATAAATGAAAAGATGAAAGCACTACAAGAGCTCATACCACACAGTAATAAGGTATTTTCATAGCGCAACTTTTTTTACTTTTTTGAGAATATGTGTAGGGTTGAGGAATCGAACCTCTAACCTCGAGGTTGTTAGAACTAGTGCCACTTAAGCTATGCTTATTTCTACATTTTCATAGCACGTCTGGTCTCCCTTTTCTTTTATTCATTCTCCTTTCTTGACGGTTACTTTTTGCTGCAAGCTGGCTTTATCTTGTTTGTGAACTCTATTTGATAATTTTCTAAAAACAAGAGAAAACATGAAGAAAAAAAAATCTGGTTTGAGTTCAAAATTTTCAGTTTAGCTGAATCTTGTATTCTTTATTAATTAGTTCCTCTACCTGCCACAGACTGATAAAGCTTCAATGCTGGATGAAGCTATTGAATATTTGAAGTCACTTCAATTACAACTACAGGTATGAGTTTTACTAAGAATTCTTCAAAATAATTCTGATTTTCCTTACATACAATACACAGGCCACAATTTATTTTTTATTTTTCTGTAATTGCTGAATGTTCAATAGGTAATGTGGATGGGAAGTGGGATGGCGCCAATGATGTTTCCGGGCGTTCAACATTACATGTCTAGAATGGCTATGAGCATGGGTATGGCCCAACCTTCAATGCCTTCAATTCAAAACCCAATGCTATTACCTCAGGTCCCAGTTGTCGAACAATCGGTTTCAGTAGGTCCAACGCCAAACCAGCCTATGATATGCCAACCTCAAATTTTCAACCCCATGAATTATCAAAATCAGATGCAGAATCCTGCTTTGCAAGAGCAGTATGCTCATCTAATGGGTTTCCATCATATGCAACAAGCCTCACAGGTTCGAGATCGGATTGTGTTTTGAGTTTGTCCTCGGGATGTTTTGTTCAAAAAATATATAACAATTGAGATTGATCATATCTTGTTTTGGCTTTGCAGCCCATAAATGTCTTCAGATTTTGTCCCTCAGCAGGCTTGCAGGGTCAAACGGTAGCAGCACCTGGCCTTGCTAGTGGACCTACTGCTGCTGGAGGATCTATGCCTAATGATATTGTAAATGGAAATTTGGGTAAGTCTTACAATCATTCTTATTAAATAGTGTAAGCATCCATCCCAAAACTAATTGTGTATGACAGGAATAGTCCACCTTAACTTATAAATGTGTTGAAGAATCCTGACCTTTTCATGTTGGATAACTGTCATAAGGTGAGTATTTCTAATATGCCTCTCAAGATAGTGTCTTATAAAGAATACCTTCTTGAATTATATCCAAATTTGTGGACCAAAATAATAGTTACTTGGGCTTACTCGCTTGGTTTAGATTTAAACTTTTGGGATCATCAAATGCTCGCTTAAGTTTCTGCCCGCTTGAGTGGATGCTTAGAGGACTCTCCACTTTTCTAATGTGGGATATTGAGATCCTCAACACGTCCTCTCAAGATGTTGCCTCATTTGGGTTCACCAATCTTAAATCGGATCTCAATCATTTTTAATGAACCAAATACCCATTTGGATTTATGGGCTCTGATACCATGTTGAATTATGTAAATCACCAATCAACCTAAAAGCTTTTAGGTTGATTGTAAAGGACTAATTCAACCATTCTTATTGTATAATTTACAAGTAATGAATGTTAATCTCATTTGTAAAGGACTTAGTTCCCTTAATCGGTGTTTATATGTGTCGTTAGTTAAGTACTTCAGCTATTATTCAAATCTAATATCTTCACAAAAGTGCCTGTCTCTTGTTTGGGACAGAGAAAGAGAAAAGGAGAGAGAGAGAGAGGAGAAGTGCATGAATCATGTTCAAAGTATGAGAACCTTTGTGGATTCTACCAATCTTGGACATAATGAGTGGTTATAAGAAATAACTGAGTTCATATGATGCCTTATCCTTCTCAATAGGCACCTACTTTTTTCTCTCTACAAACTACAAAGTCATCTAGATCCTTACCCTTAAGAAATCCTCGCCTAGTTGTCAGCCAATATGTCCCTTCCCTTCTAGTGTCTCTCTATATCAGTCATAGTCTCGAGTGTAAATGCACGGTGGCCAAATTGAATTTGCCTTCAGCAATAACATGAGCATAACTTAACTGACAATGATATACGACTTACGATCAAAAGATTATAGATTCAAATCTTGACTCCTAAATGTTGTTGAGTTAAAAAAAAACAGCCTTTTACTTTTTGAATCTGATGCTGTTTGTTGACAGTCTTTTTACTTGATGTGAACAGGTTGACAAGGGAAACTATGCATATTTATTGGTTCGCTATATGGTCCCTCGACTCGTTGTAAAGAGAACATCATTACCGGATATGGTGGAAACCATGATTGTTGTTCTCTGTTTATATCTGATATGGATTCTTGCCTCCATTTACACAGCTTATATGCCTTCCAACCCCATTACCCTACTGCATATTATTTTTCAAATAGTGGGAAGCTTCATTAATCTGTATATTATTGAGACAGTTCAAAATTCAAGATTCTAGATCTTGCAATTCAGGTATTTAACAAATTTTTTTGTCCAAAAATGGTTAGGAAAGAAGATTAGGTAGTTAGTTCTGTTAAAATGATGAGTTAAGAATCAGCTTAAGCTCCTTTCTTATGTAATATCTTATACACTGTCAATGAATTCAAAATAAGTTGATTTGAATGTTTTTGCTGTTGTTACATGTCTACTTCTGTTTTTGAATCCTGAATTTGTGCTTTCTTGTTAATCTACTTCAATTGGTAGCTAGGATGGAAAAACGGGCGTCGAAACGAGCAAAGCCTAATGACAATTGGCATCTATCCTCGACTTAGATATCGTAGGTTTGAATCTCCAACCCAGGGATGTTTGAATTGAGTATTTAGAATTAGTATTTACCAAATACTCCTAAAAAACTACATTTGAATGACTTTTTGACTCCAATCATTACTTTTAAATACTTATAATAAATAATCTCCATTCTAAATACTTTTAAAAACTACATCCGAACAAGTTTTTGACTGCAATCATTATTAATCATTACTTTTAAATACTCAAAATAAATCTTCATTCTAAATACTCTTAAAAACTACATCCAAACAAACTTTTAATTGCAATCATTAATTCTAAATGCTAAAAATAAATTCTCATTCTAAATACTAATTCTAAAATACTCTTAAAACTACATCTAAACATGATTTTGACTGCAATCATTACTTTTAAATACTCAAAATAAATCCTCATTCTAAATACTAAGGACATGTTTGGCTACGACGGAAAGAGAAAGAAAGAGATGAAATAAAAAAACCTAAGAAATGAGAATGGATGTCTTTCCTTTCTTTTTCAACCTTTTCACCGCATCAAACATATCCTAGTTTTAAATACTCTTAAAATTCTCGATCCAAACATCCCCTAGATATCATTGTTGTACTAGCAAAAAAAGGGGTGAAAAAGCAAAGGAAAAGGAAAGGGAACAAAAAAGAAAGTATTCTCCTGTTGGGTAGGGTTGGGTGAACTAGAGAGAGAGAGAGAGAGAGAGAGAGAGAGAGTGGGGGGTAAAGATAGAATGATGAAATGGGACCTACAAGAAGATTTAGTCACATATGCAGATAAACAAAGAAGGGCCATTCATTAAATGGGTATAGCATATTGACAGCTCTATATAATAGCTTTAACATCTTATCCCTATCTCTTTTTTTTTTTCTTGATTGTTTGGGAGTTTGAAAGAGAATGATTTTTTTTTTTTTTTTTTTTTTTTTTTTTGCACAAAGTTGTTCCCATCTTTTGCCAACTTGCTTGATGGTATGTCTTCTTGTTTGATGGCCACTCACTCTCAAGTTTTTTTTTTTTTATCATACCCCACTTGAGAAAGAAGTGAAAAAGACCAACCAACTTGAATCACAATTGGGAAAAGCTCCATTACTTTGGAGTTTTCTTTCTCAATCATTGCCTTTTATTTTTGCATCCTAATCCTGGATTTGACATACTAAACTCAACCCAAATCTCTGTCTTTTCTTATCTAAATACTCTTTTCCATTAATTGATTTGTGGATGCTACTGAGTTTATTGTTGCTCTTCTTTTTTCTGCTTGGATGGAAAGAAATTTTCAATGTTTGTCAGTAGAAAAGTGAAGAAAAAGAAGGCTGATTCTGTTTTTTTTTTTTTTTTTTTTTTCTTGGGTGAGAATAGACATCAGTGGTTGATTATAAAATAGAAAGGTATTTTCTGTACAGAGATTTAAAAAAAAAAAAAAAAAAAATCTGAAAATGAATGTAAAGCCCAATCATTAGTTACCATGACACACTGCCATCTGCTGACATTCCGTACAGAAATGTGTTGATAGCTCATAAATTTTCCTTGTTTCAGAAGAAAAAATATATTTATTTTTTGTGCCTGAATTTTCTAAATAGCTCAAGTGCCTTGGTTTCATGTTATTAATTTATTATTAAAAATGAGTTTTTACTGTTTCTCTTTCAATATCTACAAATAAATGAATTACGGTAATTATTTAATTATTGATTTTTAATAATTTATTTTGATTCATTCATTTTTAATCATTCAAAATAATAATCTTTCTCGCTTTGAATTCCTGCAGAGGTGAGATTTATTGGTTGTTCTGTGTAAAATCTCCATCGTTGTTGTTAACATAGGGTTGATGAAGAGGAATAATATTAATCTTGAAAATAGAATAATAAAACTTTTGTGACATTTGAATGTTGAACTTCTTATCTTGTGGTGGTTGTTGTAAATTACCATTGTTGAGAACTTAAGAGCTTTGTTGAACCTTTGGAAACTATTGAATCAAGGGTTAATAACCATGTTGTTTTGTTGTTAAAAGAGGAATATTGACCATTGTTGACCATGAATTAAGCATAGAGATTCATATAAGCTTGATCATCCTAGTTGGCCAAGACTCATCCATATAGAATAAGGATGAAGGTTGACTTTTTTACCTTTTTTATTGAACTTTGACCATTCATGTACTTATGCCATATTGACTAGGTTAGAGAGGTTTGATCATTGCTAAGTTGATTATGAAAATGACGCCACAATTATGTTTGAGAGAAAAAGTAAACCCCTTTGACTAGTTATGACCAGATTTGACCATCGTTCACTAGGTTAATCTAGTTTACTAGGCCACGTGTCCCAAAAATCCAATTTTTGAAGTTGAGTCCCTTTATTAATTTCTACGCTCTCGGTCTATTTTTGATGGTCTAATGTGCTAGTTTTGATTACCTGTTAATTGATGAAGCGAAACATTGTTTGACTTGTATGTTTGTTCCCATGTTGAATGACTCGTATGATTTGTGAGTTGCACCTTGATTTTCCTATTTGGTAAACATGATAGTTATATTACACATGATGTTTGATGACTGGAAGCATGTTGTATTGTTAATTTATGTTTAATCATTATATGACCTAGAATGTAATTATATTACATATGATACCCAAGCGTTCTATATCATTCATTATAAGACTGGAAAGGTAATCATATTATATATAATACTCAGGCATCATATATCATTCATTATAAGGCCTGGTAGGTAATCGTATTATTTATGATAACCAGGCATACTATTTACTTCATTATAAGACCTAGTAGGTAATAATACCATTATGATGCATAGATATACTGTTTAACTCATCATAAGAACTGATAGGTAATCATATTATTGTAGATACCTAGACATATTATCTATCTCATCATAAGACCTGACAGGTAATCACATTATTGTAGATACCCAAGCATACTATTTATTTCATCATAAGACCTAACAGGTAATCACATTATTGTTGATACCCAGACACGCTATCTTCTTTATTATAAGATCTGGTAGATAATCATACTATTTGTTATACCCAGATAAACACGACGTACATGTTACCCCAACATCACTTTTATCTGATTGATCTTATCCAACACGACATACATAATTCCCTGACATCACTTTTATTTGATTGATATTATCTAGTCTTGTTTACTCATTTGTTAAGTCTCTTGTTCATGCTTATATTGATCTCAAGTTAGGGCTTCTTACTGAGTTTTCATAAACTACCCTTTGCACTGTGGATTCCACAGGTATGATAGGTTTGTATCAGTATAGAGGATCAATGGACTAACCATGAGCATCGTTGTACTTTTTAAAGTTGATTTAATTATATCGTCCTTCTGCACAAACTACTTAGGGCATGAGTATTTATGACAATTGAAGTTGTTGTATGTTTTTTATTTTAATTGGGTACCTCATCATGTTTTATGGTTTTAGAATCAAAAGCAATTTTAATGAGTAGGTTTTATAAGAGATACCATTAACTTGAGAGTCATTGAAATACATACATTAGGGTAAATGCCTATGTTGGACTCATAGATTGTGTTGGGTCTTTACTATTGGTATTAGAGCTTCGAGTCGTAGATTCTGTAAACTAGTTTACTTTGTTGGTTGTTGTTTTGTACCCCCATGGTCTTCAGTTGCCGATCTCCATCAGGTAACTTGTTAGGGTTAAGAGTTTTTATAGTATAATTATCTCGTATTGACAACATTGCCATGATTGTTCTAATATTGCTTTATGTATTCATGATGCATGCATAGGCTTATTGACCAAGACTTATAACAAATTAGTGTTTTGATTATACAGTTGAATATGTTGCTATTGTTTCAAAGAACTTAAAGTGATATTCTGAGCATGATTGTTGCTTGATGATAAAGGTTGATGTGATACCCTCACTGTGATAGATACTAATTAATGAATATTAAGGTGATATCTTGGACATGATTGTCATTGATTGATATATATTGATGTGATACTCTGACTATGATAGATATTGATTGATAAATGTTGATGTAATATCCTAGACATGATGATTTCCATTGATTAATATATGTTGATGTGATTTATGAGCTTGAGTGCTATCCATTGATTAATATTGATACGACATCTTAAGCATGAAAGTTATGGATGGATACATGTTGAAGCATTACTCTGTTGATTCAATTTTTAGTTAAAGATTGTTTGGTTTCAAGATTAATAATTTTGAAAACCAGCCCAAGATTTGAATACCCGGAGGCAGATTGGTTATATTGAAGACAAAGCTAGATAGTTAGCTTCAAAGTTCCTAGGAAGGTATCTGATAACACGTTATCCTTGAGGCGAGCAGATGAGTAGATTAGTATTGGCCTAATCATACCATAAGGTGGATGGTCGAGTGGTAGTCTAAGCTAAGTGGGACTTCATGGATAATAAAGCCAAAAAGCTCATGCACTTGGACCTCTATTGCGAACTTCCATGCCCTTCATTATATTGATTTCTACTCGTGTGTGTAAAGTTCAATGATGGATCAAGTCAGCCTTGATCAGGCAAGCCTCTGCTCAGAGTTTAGCATTAGTGATGTCATGAGAGTTCTTAAAGTTAAAGGAGCAAGTTAGTCATTATTTGTTGGATTTACGTCGTCTTTTAAGTTGTGGCTGCTAAATCTATTGTTTCAAGGTTGTAGTACTACGTGGGGATGATGAAATTATGTATTGCTTGAGAAAAGAAATATAGCCTTGTTATTGCGTAGTGTGGGTTTTGAGAAAGGAATTTTGAGTTAATTTCTCAAATCTGATGAGGTTAGTAGCTTGTGGATCGAGGTTTCCTAAATTTGTGTTGATTTTGGTTTATTCTTCTAGTGGTAATAACAGTAAAGAGATCATGGTAGCTATATGCAGTTGACAGGATGAAGCGTTGCGTTGCTATGCTAATAAGTAGCATGTTAAAGTTGGAGTCTAGAAACTTGATTGTTGTTGATATCCTTGAGGTTAAGTTGTGAAATGTTGGAACCCTTTGGTGGTTGTGTTGGTAGACATTGTTCTTGGTTACATGGTTACAAATTTGTTGATTTGTTGATGTTTTGAGAGTGGTTGTTGGTTGACCATGTATGTTTGAATAGTTAGATAGTCGTGCAAGAAAGTGTTGTTGGTGTTCCTTGGAGGTAAAGTTCTTTTGGGTTGTCAAAGAACTTGTTGGTCATTAAGACCTACTTGTTCCATTTGAAGATGATTTTGCATCATATAGATTTCCCGAAGAGGCATGATGTTTGTCGTTTTATGTTGCCTTGCAAAATGAGGCTAAACAATGGTAAATGTATGAGGTAAAAGTTCAAATGATGTTCTTTGATAAGTAGTCAAGAATGCTAATAACCAGGAGCGTATTTCACAGTTCACCGACATTCAGCAGGAGTATGAGACACTTGGGTGTATAAGGTGTTTGGCTCATTTTGCTAAAGAGTTATTTTCGACTGAAAACAATGTAGCTAGTCTCTTGGGTAACAATACCTTGGTGGAAAGATCATTATTTTGTCCTCAATTTTGTGCTAAGTGTTCATGTGTTTGTGCCTTAAGAGGTTCCCAGAAATTGGTGTTTGAGTGATTTTTTAGCTCCGTTGTTGGGAAGGATGTTAAGAAAGTAGTTGTGTAGCGACCCGAATTTTATAACGTTAAAAGTGAATTTATGACCTAAATTAAATTAAGAATTTTAATATACTTTTAGTTATTAAAACAAGGAGAAAAGTTGCAAAATTGGAGTTTTGAAGTTTTTTTTCCTTGGGGGCATTGTTGGAAATTAATTACATATGTGGCAAACTTGTAAATAAAGCCAATTTGAAACCTTATTGTTTACCTTGAGATTTTCGTGTAGTCCTTTAAGAGAGGGGGAGAGAGATTTGTTTTGATTTAACAAAAAAGGATTTATAAAAAAAGAAATTAAATATTATATTTAACCATCGGCATCACATCAATTAGAGATTTCTCTTCCCCTTCTTAATTTTCACACTAAAAAACACTATTCATCTTCTTTCTCCCAATCTCCTTCCTTAATTTCAAAATTGTGAACTCCATGGCCAGATTGTTCAAGCTTCCCCAATTCGCGACGTCATCTTCTTTATAAAGGTCATCGTTGATCGTTCATGTGTGTCGAGCCGCATGTCACGGTCTTGCTTGTCCATTGCATGTTACACATGATCGCAAGAACCTCTAGACCCCTTTTATCATGTTTTTCTAGTATAGGATTTACTTTTCATGTCATTGTAATTTCCTTTATGTTTTGGAGTCGTATGACTCCTCGCCCTTTTTGACGTTCAAGCCTGCCATATCAAATATGTGCCAGAATGTACTATAGGGGGTATGACTCTTGAAGCTTCCCTTCTACTAAGCTAGTATATGATGAATGCAAGCTAGTTATGGTGTCCCTTATTGCATATTGTCATATAACTTTCAAACACAAAAGGTATTTCAAAACGTTATTTCTCTCTCTTTCGAAAACCTTTTCACGAGGCCCGTGATAGAGGTGCACCCGTTGTGCCACTCGCTCTACGATTTTCATTTGGCTGACTTGCTTGTCTGGTTAGAGCAGGTGTCTCACGATCGCTTTGTAACGACAACGAAGTTGAATCGTGATAGTTGATATCAGAGCTTTGTTAGCTTTGTTTGAAAAGTAATTGCGGAAATGGCCAAGAAGAAAACGATGAGCAAGGCTCACGTCGACCGGTTAGTTGAGTTGAAAGAAGAGATGCTCTATTTGAAAAAGCTCTCAGACATCGTTTGGTTCTTGGCATCTCGCCTTGAAGAGACTAGTTCCAAAATCAACATGATTGACGCGATAGCTAGCCGCGTAAATGTAATGCTCATCCAAGAGCTGATGATGAGGGTCGAGAACCTCGAAGGAAAAACCTCACGAGATGGAAGGGCACATTAAGAAAATTGTAAGCGCTTAAAGGTCGATTGGACTGAACAAGATCAAGGTGCCTGAGCCAAAGCCTTTCTTGAGGCACTCGATGCCAAAACTTTGGAAAATATCCTATTTGACATAGAGCAGTATTTCAAGACTATAAACACTATCGTTGAAGAGTCGAAGGTCACTCTAGCGATGATGCATCTAGGCGACGACGCCAAACTGTGGTAGCGGTCGCTATATATGGACATCTAAGAAGGGAGATGTACCATCAACACATGAAAAAGTTGAAGCAAGAGTTACGATCTCAGTTCTTCCCCGAGAACGTAGAAATCCTACCAGACATAAGCTGCGTGAACTAAGACATACAGGATTGATCTAGATTATGTCAAGCAGTTGGCGGGGCTAATGTTAGACATCTGGGACATGTCAGAGAAAGACAGAGTCTTTTATTTTGTTGATGGACTATAGTCGTGGGCAAGGTCAAAAGTTTACGAACAAAGACTTCAAACCTTGTCAGAAGCCTATGGAGCCGTAGAAAAGTTGTTTGATTTGAAAGTGTATGGCAACAACGAAAAAAATCAAGATGTGAGGCGAGACAAGGCCTCCCAGCGATGAGATACAAGGAACAGCCGCCCTAATTCTCTCAATAGTACGGAAGTAGGCCGGTCAGGGACAAGCCAATAACAAGGATCTCCATCGAGATCAAGGCGAGGACCCTTTTAGCCGACTGGCTATAATCGAGGGCCTCTCAGATGCTTTCTCTGCAAAAGCCCCCATAAAGTAACTAAATGTCCTAAGCGACCAGCCCTTAATGCTCTACGAGTGTTACTTTAGGAAAAGACAAGGGTTGAAGAGGACGACGAAGCCAAGATGGCGCAATTAATAGTCCTCGAAGAAGAAGAAAGAGAAAACCCTCATGTCGGTGCGCTCAAGTATCTGTCGGCCTTCCAAAAGAGTGTCACTAAGCCAAATGAGCTATCAAGCAAAGGCCTTATATATGTCGATGCCTGGATAATCCATAAGGCAGCAAAAAGCACTATGGTTGACATTGAGGCCACTCACAATTTTATGTCCGAAACAGAAGGAAGATGTCTGAATGTAAGCTGGCATAAGGATGGAGGATGGATGTAAGTCCTTAATTCTGCAACCCTACCCGTGTCAGGACTTGTGAAGAGCACAAGTGTCAAGCTGGGCGATTGGACCGGTAAATTTGACTTTGTGATCGTTAAGATGGATGACTTTGATGTCATATTGGTGATGAAGTTCCTTCTTAAGCACAAGGTCATTCCCATACTGCTTATTGAATGCTTAGTCATCACCAGGTCCAGCCCCACGACCGTGAAGACCTAGATGAAGCACCTAAATAGCGTGTGTTTGCTATCGACCCTCTAGATGAAAACAGAGCCCAGCAATGGCCGAGACAACTCGTTTTGAGTCGAGAAGTCTCCCTTTAAGGACAGGATACATAAGTATGTAATGTGGCAGAAGTTCCCCGATGATGCGCCCATGTGCGCAAGTGACAAGGTTATCCTGGGGCGGCGCCCTTCTGAAGTGAGCAGTCTGATGGTTCCTCTGTTCAATGCCTTTGAAGTCTTAGCTGGAGAGATAGATCAAACCGACTTCAAGAGTCTAAGCCTGCAGGAGTTTTTTGAAGATTGACGAAGCGTGGCGAACATTTAAGTTTGATGGAACCGCAATGACAAATGGTAAGCCCTCGAACAATCATTGAGTTCGAGTAGAGATGGTTGACAAGGCCGTCAAAAAATTAAGTGGGAGAGAATGTCGCATGAACCTCTAGACCCCTTTTTATCATACTTTTCTATTATAGGATTTACTTTTCATGTCATCATAATTTCCTTTATGTTTTGGAGTCGTATGACTCCTCGGCCTTTTTGACGTTCAAGCCTGTCGCATCAAATATGTGCCAAAATATACTATAGGGGGGGTATGAATCTTGAAGCTTCCCTCATACTAAGCTATTATATGATAAATGCAAGCTAGTTGTTGTGTCCCTTATTGCATCTTGTCAGATAACTTTCAAAGACAACGTATTTCAAAACGTTTTTTCTCTCCTTTCGAAAACCTTTTCACGAGGCCCGTGATAGAGGTTGCACTCGTTGTGCCACCCGCTCTGTGATTTTCGTTTGGCTAACTTGCTCACCCAATTAGAGCAGGTGCCTCATAATAGCTTTGCAACGACGAAGTTGGATCGTGATATCGCGCACACCCTCTATCAAATTTTCGCCTATTTGGTGAGCCAATGTTAAGTCCCCATTGAATCTTTGTTTTGTGTTACCTTTATGGTATGAGTGTTTATAATGAAATCCATTGTTAAAGAATCATTGTCATTGGGTTGAGTATTAGGTTCTTGGCAAAGAAATCTTTATGTTGAGATCTTGTTGTAAAACTTGGTGTATTTTGGAACCCATGGATATGTTCGTTTTTGTAAGCACCATGATGTTAATGTTTTTGTTAAAAACTCCATGCTTTGTAATACTTTATTATGAATTACCTTTTGTAGAAAATTCCATGGTTTATGAATAACCTTTTTTATTATGAACAATCTTTGATTGAGTCAATGGAATTGACTGACTCCAAGACCCGAAAATCCATTTTTTGAAGTTTGGTCCCTTCTATTAATTTCGATGACCAAAGTTCGTTTTTAATAGTCTTAGGTGCTCGTTCTCACTCATTAAGGCCATTTTTAGAGCCGGTCTTCACAGTTCGTTGGTTTTTGAGCTATGAAGCTCAGATGTGAATGCGGCCAGGTAAGGGACCGTTACCTCTTCTTATGGTTTGTGGTTTAGTAACATGTATACTTGTTGATTGAGCTCGTTTGATACCTTGTGATGATTTTTGTGTTTCCATGTTGATATAAGATGTATTACTAATGCTTGTTAAGTCGGGATGTTCTTAAGTGAACTAGCCAAATCTTTCAATATGTTTTGGGATATATGTTAGGCCAGGATGCTCTAAAGAGAACTATTCACATTGATTGTTGATTTATCAAGACCGGAATGTTCCAAAATGGACTAGCACATTTATAGATGTCTCAATGGGGACCAGTTATTTTGATGTTCCAAAGGGAACCTGCATTTTAGGATGTCCTAAAGGGAACAATATTTCTTATAGAGCACAAGCTATGGTTAGGTCAGACGTGTCTTAATAGTTAGACTTGAATAGGGGATCTTTCAGGTGCGAGACAAATGAACGATATTTCTTTTCGTGGTAGTTTCAGGGATCAGGTCGCCACTGGGTTAGCCATGAATACCCAGGGTTCGCTTAATTTTTCCAAGAGTCTTGTTTAAGAGTGAGAGTGTGGGTGATATCCTACTGCGAGAGATGTTTGTACTACCATTTCGCACGAGTGTTCGTGGCTTGGTGGCAACCAGGTTGCTTCGACTTGTCAAGAGGTTCTCACACTAGCATTAGTTACCAAGATTACCCAGAGTCAAAGGAGTCTATGAAAGGTACTTTCTATATAAAGTTTCAATTGATGGACTTCTCTAGTCTTTGACAAAGGTCGCTAATCTCTAAGAGATGATGACATTCCATGACTTGGCAGCCATGATGTTTGGGTTACTGTACCACTTGATATTGTTGGTTACTATTTTTCTGGCTTGTATTGTATCATGTGATATGCTTCTTTGACTGTATACATGTTGTGCTGACCAGGTTGTTGCTTTGACTATGTGGATTGTTGCGCTAGAGTTTGGAAATTGTCCTAGCACGTTTTAAATTTTGCAATCTTGATAATTATTTTTTAATATTTATTTAAATATTTTGGGATCCCATTGAATAACTATTTTCAATAAATGAATATTGATTATTCTATTAAGTTGGTTTTATAAATGATTTACATGCATTGGAGTTAAGTAAGGTCTCTGGTTTTATCATTTGAAACCTTGAGTCATTACAAGTTGTTTGATGTGAGTAGTGTGGCGTTTACCTTGATTTATACTGATAAAGTGTTCACATTCTCAACTAGTTGAGGTTATCTTAGAGAGTTTTAACTAGAGTTGTTGATCCTTGCCACCTGTTCTTCACATAACTCGTGCTCGTAGCATTGTTTGAAAGATATGAGTGGTCAGTGCTAATTGTAGTGAGGCCTATGTGCGAGTTTCAGTGAGGGCCAGACATTTGTTAAGGTTGTGATCCCTATGTTGCAATGGCCAAAAAGTTGATCTAAGTATAGAATTGGGGACTTTATAGTGGTTCCACCTGTTATTAATTAGTGTGCTAAAGAAAGTTCTAGGATGTCAAACTCAAATGCTTGGCATCGTGAAACAAAGATGTTCACTGTCAAGAGTAGAAAGATAAATCAGGATCTTCAAAGGATTATTGTGCATGCGCCTAAAGTTGGAGTGAGTTGTGGAAAGAGCCTTGTTATACAATGTGAATCGGGAAAGTGGATTTATTACAAATGTGCAAAAGAAGGCTATTTGGTCAAAGGAATACAACCCGACTAGTGCTATTAAGCCAGTTTAGAGGTAAGGTAGAGCGGTTGCACTCACTTAACATGATGTTGGTAAGTCAAATGATGCAGATGCAAGTGTTTGCAGTTATTAGATCTTTCTTGCCATATTATGTTTTCTTATATTATGCATTGGCTTATTGTTGTTAACAAATATTTACTAGATCAAACATATACCACTTGATAATGATGCAGCAGAATAAACTAGACTTAATTATGGCAGTACAAATATAAATAAATGGAGTAAAGAGAAAAGAGCAATAATGCAAAAATCTTACGTGGTTTGGATGAAGTCTACATCCACAAGCAAAGACGACAAGAATATTCTAGTAGAGTTCCAAAATGGAGATTACAATGGAACTCGCTAAAATTAATTTCTAAATGCAATTAGAAATTAATATAAAATAATTTAAGAAACTAGAATTTAATGATTCTATTAAAATCTTGTTGTTTTTTTTTTTAAAAATACGTATTATATGTATTTATAGTAAAAGGTGAAGTTTCCTTAAATTCCTGATGTGTGAATTTCAATTTGTGTCACAACAAATCTCCACCTTGATGTTAATTGAACCGAATTCCAATAAAAAACTTAATTTGTCTTCGCTAAACTTGAATTGTTCACAAACTCAAAATACCAACCAAACTCGAGCAATGCTTGAATTTGTTTAATGAAAGAGATTTAGTCATTATATCAGCTAGCTGAATTGTCGTTGGTACTAATCTTGCTCACAACAAAATCACCTTGAGCAATGACTTCACGTTCAAAATGGTATCATAAAACATCTGATCTTTTGTAAGGAACATAACACTCTGATTATCACAAAAGACAGTAGAAATCTGTAAGTCTTCACTAAGTTTATTAAACAGTCCCCTCAACCATATTGCATCATTACATGCCTCAGTAATAGCCATATACTCAGTTTCCGTTGTAGATAAAGCAACTGTATTTTGCAAAGTAGCTTTCAAAAAAATAGCAGAACCACCAACTTTAAACACATATCCAGTAAGAGATCTTCTTTTTATAAATATCCCCAGCATAATCAGAATCCACATAACCAATGACCCCACCTTTAGTTCTCCCAAAATGCAAACAAACATCAATTGTACCTCGTAAATACTTTGTATCCAGTGAACGACTTCCCAAGAGTCGACCAAGTCTAAATAATAACTGGATCTACTGATAACGACCAAGAGTTACGCAAAGAGGGCCAAGACTCCCTTTATGAGCGAGCCATGGAGGTAACGACCAGTAAGGGTTGATCAAGACCGAAGCTAACCTCTAAGAGGGTTAGTCGAGTAGACGGAAGCCCACATGGTTGGTCATGGAGGTTAGAACTCTCCCGTGGACGAGTCGACCAAGTCCAAGTAACCCCGACAACCATTATG
Organism: Cyclanthera cordifolia; assembly: GCA_037832605.1. Classification (NCBI taxonomy): domain Eukaryota; kingdom Viridiplantae; phylum Streptophyta; class Magnoliopsida; order Cucurbitales; family Cucurbitaceae; genus Cyclanthera; species Cyclanthera cordifolia. Next base: position 4,883,460 of record JBBMEG010000022.1, on the reverse strand, counting down.
TTGTAAGGTAGTAGTGATTGGGAGTTACAACGAGAAAGCCTTGTTCCTCCAAGGATCGGCATTGGAGGTTATGACTCTCCTCCAGAAGTCGACTAAGTTTTAAGTGACGACTGAATCTGCTGATAACCGCTAGGAGTTACGTCGAGAGGGCCAGGACAATCATTTAGGGGCGAGCCATGGAGGCGAGGACTTGTAAGGTTTGATCGAGACCAAAGTCGACCTCTAAGAAGATCGGTCGAGTGAACCAACCTTAAGAGGGTCGGCCATGGAGATTAGGACTCTCCTGTAGACAAGTCAACCAAGTCCAAGTATCATTTGGGAATGTTGCACATGTTAGGTTTAACGTCATGAAGTTAAACCGAGAAGGTCACACCATCAAGGGGTCGACGATGAAGGTAAGAATTTGCAAAGGTTAACCGTGTCCAAGTAACCTCCGCGTTAAGACCGTTACACTTCTAAAAGGGTAATTATCAAGAGTTACACCGATACTCATTCTCGGCTTAATTGCCGGCGTTTCTAACGACTGGTCATTAAATGACCTACATCGTTTACAAGTCTAGCTGCTATAAGAGGTCAGGTCATTCACCATCAGAATTTAGGCTAAAATAAACTGAATTACGCTAATAACAATTGTAACCTGTTCTAAGTTCTAAAGCACTCTCTCAAATACTCTCATAAACACTTTACTAACTTAGATATCGAAGACCTTGTGACTCACACCTCGCCGATGTGTCTAAATCTGTTCTTTTTTGTAGACTTCTCATTCTTCGTCAAAATAAATCTTACCGTTGATCCAGTTGAAAATTTTTGGCATCAAAAGTTGGCGTCGTCTGTGGGGATGAGTAGTGTTCTACCCAAAAAAAGCCAGATCCTTACATTTCTTCAACAAAAAATGTCGAAGAGTGAGAGTCACAACAAACATGTTGTCAATGAAGATTTGGATGCCGATCATGCTCCAAGAAGAGTCACCTATAGAGAATATAAAGTCATTCATGTCAACAACCACACGAATCCTGAAGGTTGAGTGCTTAGGCTAGAATTGGAGCGTGTCGATCCAAAGTTTCTGCTTTGGAAGAACAAGTGCAAGGAATGACGAATAACTTGGGTTTTCTGGTAGAGCTACTCCAATAGCGTCCTCCAGCTCAGGCTACCATTGTTAAGAACTAGCGAGCACCGCGGAAGACAGTGAGGCAAAGATTCACCAAAAAATCAACTGCGGCGGATAAGTCAGCGCCCTTGGTTTGGGACTCTACCAAAGGGAAAGCCACAACTATTAAGGCTCTAAGAGAGGCTTCTTCTAATCACCAAAAACCAATTCGAACGACTTCGACTAGGCGACAATGATTGAAGGAGAGAGTACTCGGTTCATTAAAGAATCAGTTCTTGAGTTGAAGGTCCCTTCAGAACACAGTCAATCAAGAGCACCTAGCTGCAGAGCACCCTTCAAGGGTCTTCCACCTAACACCCTTCAAAGACCCTAAGTTCCTGGGAGACGGAATCATAATTAAAAACGGACCTGAGAGGTGTGATCAACCAACGACGGAGGGAGGCAACAACCATTGATAGCTTAATTCGTCTCCTCTAAGATCAATTAGGAGACGTGAAGAAAGTACAAGACCAGGACGAACTCGACTTTGACAATTTAGTCGATCAAATTGACCCTCTTTTCACTAATGAAATTATAAAGGAACCTGTCCCGAAAAATTTCAAACTTCCACTAATCAAGGCGTATGACGGGTCCAAAGATCGTGTAGAGCACTTGGATACATTTTGGGTATGAATGGAACTCTATGGAGTCCGAGATGCGATCAAGTGTCGAGCGTTCTCATTCACGCTCATGGATGACCTCCTTCATGGACAAGCCCAGTCAAGATCCTGAACAAGTTTAGCATCACCACTAAACTGCTGTATGAGATTATTGCTGCAACCCTCGAGTTAAAGAAGACATGGATGACCCCCTCATTGAGTACTTGCTGGAAGGAAAACTACTAGAGCACAAGAAAGAATCCCAACGTCTCAAATACAAGGCTTCGAAGTATGTGGTGTAGGAGGATAAGTTGTACAAAAGCGGGTACTCTTTACTTCTTCTCAGGTGCTTACATTCTTGCAAGGCCACCTATACAATGTGGGAAGTACATGAAGACGTGTGTGGTAACCATAAAGAAGCAAAGTCCCTTGCTAAAAAGTTAATAAGGCAGGGATGCTTTTGGCCAACCGTGATAAGACCATGGCATTTTATACAATCGGGGGGGGGGGGGGTAGACTTTATAGAACCTTTCCCAACTGGCGAGGCCAAGTCAAGTTCGTGGTAGTGGCGGTTGATTACTTCACCTAGGGGGTGGAAGCCGATGTCCTAAAGACTATCACAAAAAGGAAGGTGATTGAATTCATTTGAATGTGCATAGTCTATAGGTTTAGGATACCCTAAACCCTTATCACCGACAATGAAAAGCAGGTTGTGGGTATACCGCACAAAATTTAGAATGTTGGATGGCGAAAATCCTTACTCACTAGCATTTGTGGCGGAAGTAGTAATCCCAATCAAGGTAGGTCTTCTATCCCTGCGCATTGAGTCTTTTGATCCAATACAAAATGACCAATAACTGCAGATAAACCTAGATCTCCTGGAAGAAAGAAGAAATTCAACCCACATAAGGATAACACAATATAAGAGAAAAATTTCCATGTACTACAACTCTCGAGTGAAGACAAAATGCTTTTAAGTAGGCGACTTGGTATTGCGAAAGATAATGCCTAACACCAAGGAAGTCAACAGCGGAGTCTTTGGGCTGAATTGAGAAGGACCGCTCTCTTAAGCACATACTTCCTCGAAGATATGGGCGGGAATAAAATCCGCTATCCTTGGAATGCATCACACTTAAAAAGTACTTTTCAATAGAACGTAATTCATGTTTCAAATAAATGTTAAGAATAAAAGTTTTGCTCTCATTATATTAAAAGCTCTTTTATTTTAAGCTCAAGTATATTGTTGTTATCATAATTCAATAAGCTTAAATTGGAAGTAAGCAAGAGAAGACATGATCAACAGTAAAAAGCTAGCATTCAAAACTTCGAAGTTACAACCTGAAGAAAAAGTAAGTACTCAATGAGCAATAAAGTAAGCTACTTAGAAAAATGTTCTACTTCAAAAAATAAAAAAAAAAACATTAAAAAACAATCATAAAAGGCCACTAGAGCTGTGTCGGCTAGAACTGGGCCTAATAAGTCCGGCTTGGGTAACAGCTCAAATCGAGATGTCACTTTCAGGCACACCTTGGAAGACGAGAGAATCATAGCAAATAGCTCGAGACAGATCGTTGAGAAGTCCAAACTCAAAGGCGGGCAGAGAAGGATCAACAACTTTCTCTAGAGTAATGGTGCAAAGAGACCTAACGAGAGAAAGAAGATTGCCATAGTTAACTCCCTCTTGGATTCAGTCCATCGCTCAACTAATGATAGTCTCACCAACATTGTTCTCTAAAATCACTAAGGTTGGAGAGCCTTTCACCAAATAGGCTCTGTAAGAGGCGTTCTTCTGCTTTTTTTCACTAGAAGCCAACTCTTGGCAAAGGTGAGCGATTGTAGAGAAGTTCTTCTTACGTGTACGAACAAGGAGAATTCAGGCTGCTTCGCTAGAAGTTCCAGGGTTGGCTAAAGCAACCTCAGTGACATGCTGGACTTATCGCCCACTATAGTTGATCAGAGCTAGAAGACCAAAAAGAGCGGGTATGGCGCAAGTCTTTAGAAAGATGGTGTAAAGCTGAGACAAAGTGCATAAAGGTCTGCTAACACAAAGTAAAATGTCAGCCTAAATACTTAGTCAAGCGTATAGGAAAATATAAATTTAGAAAATATACCTCATGCATCTAGCGAGTACCCCTTTTAAAAATCAGGTAAGCATGTTCTAGAGGAATAGGTGTGGGAAAAGTCTCCACCTCAGTTCATAGGCTAGACGCCACTATTCTCTCCTCTACTGGATCCAAATTTGGACGATACGATTTAGACAGCAGGTAGGAGTTAAAAATCCAGGAGGAAGGCCGCATAAGGGCGTCCAGGGTGCATAAGAACTAATCCGAGCTGGAGAAGAAGCATAATTAGATGTAATGCTCGGTTCATTAAAATTACGATCTGAATCGACATCTAGATTATCGAAAACCTCAGGAAAGGGAAGGCCTTGATCCTCACAAACCGGAAGCAGGCAATCCCTTGAAGTAAGGTCCACTGTATTATTGGTGTGAGGCCTAAAAACTGGGTTGGAAGACTGGCAAGCCACAACGTCTAAGGCATGCCTCAGCGAAGGTTCATAATCCATGGCAACTGAGCATAAGTAAACAAGATGGGTGACACCTATGCCATTCAAGGTGCACGAATCTAAGTATTGAACACCATACTTAGAAGGATCCCTTCTACGGGATGAGTGAGTGTGAGTCCTAATCATAAGGCATAGCTGACTCCAGAAGAAGGTTGTAAAGCATCAATGACTCGGTGGTCAAATATTGAGTGCTGGAAGTGATCTCGTCAGGATAAGTCATCACGAGGTCATAAAACTTCAACACCCGAGAGCGGGGACTCAACTTCCTATGCATTGGAAACAAGGTTGAAACATAAGAGCAATACAAAAATTATACGTATAAAGTCAATGAAAAAGAGATGTATCATAGGTTCCGAAGGCAGTGAGAACAACTATTGAGGCCATGGCACCAGGAGCTGCCCGAGGCCCACCAACAAAAAACCATATTTCTTTCCACCCCTTCTAAAAATTAGGGCAAGACAACAATGGAGAAAGTTTACTTCGTGGCGTGAGATAACATCCCACAGTTAGAGCAGGATACTGACTAAAACAATACAAAGAGAGAAGGTCCCTAGCATTAAAAAGACTCTGAAAGCCTATGTAAATACAAAGACTATGAACCCTAAAGAATTTCAGGTATTGGGAGCGAGTTACGCCGAAGCCAGTCCAGCCATACATAAGAATTCTTGGTGGGAACAGATCAAAGGAAACCAGACTCCTCTATCAAACATAGTGGTGTAAAGAACCACTTCGCCTGGAGAAAGTTTGTTATATGTTTCCTTGTCCTTGGGAAGCCTAATAGTGATCTCCAAAGGAGTAAGATATTGGACCATAAGCTTGTCCAAGTCCGTTTAAGTCAAAGTTGAAGAAACCAGTTAGGATCCCGACCCTTCCACCAAATTCTTTCGTCGAGTTCTCTTGTGAGAAGAGAAGGTTAAGGTGTGATGCAACTCATTCTCATAGTCGGAAGAAGGATCCATGAACAAAAAAGTAAGAAAAAACCTACAGAGAAGCAAGAATTCAAAAAGCGCTTGAAAATAGTAAGTCTCTACAATAAGAGCCTAAGTAGACTAAAAGTTTGAAAAAGTGCTTAAAAGGACAAGTCTCTAGTAGAGGGCCTAGGGAACCTTTAAGTAAAAAAAGTAACAAAAAATGCAAGTCACTATAGAGATAGCATATTTAGCCTAGAAATTCAAGAATATAGCCCAAGGAGGGTGAATATCTACTAAGAGAACCTAATTAGTCTAAAACTTTGAAAAAGTACCTAAAATGTAGCGAGAGTCCGAGGGAGAGCTTACTTGGATTAAAATTAAAAAATAGAAGCCTAGTCGGTTAAAATTCGAAAAAATACCTAGAAAAGTGGCAAGACTCCAATGAGAGAGCCTTCTTACTATAAAAAAAATTCAAATAAAGTACAGAGACTCCAAAAGGTCCTATTTGGGACCTAACAAATTTGAACATACATGCAAGGGAGGGTCAAAAATCGAAAAGTACCTAGATAAAGGACAAAATTTTCGAAAATGCACCTACCTACTAGCATAAAGTCGAGAAAAATGAGGGTACGTACCGAAAAATTAAATTCCAACAGATGCTTTCCAAAAGTCTAAAGCACAAAACAAGTCTTCCTCCACACTTTGAAAATTCAAAAATTTAAGCCTAGTGAGAGGCAATTTTCAGCCAAAGGGATAAAAAGAAGTGTGAATTTTGGAGTGGAAATTTTATGAAAAAAATAAGCTAATGAAAATTCTCTTAGGATAAAATATTTTCCTTAAAAAAGAGAATGACTTTTAGAATATGGAAATATTATTTAGGAAAAGATATTTTTAAAAATAAGAATGTGGCCTTTTTAATATAAATATTCTTGAAGCAAATATTTTCCATAAGCTTAAAAATTGATTTTTTAGATATTGCTTAGGAAAAGATATTCTTAAAAAAAAAAAAAGAATATGGCTTAGATAATCCCTAAAATAATTTCTCTATAAAACTTAGGAAGGACTTTTTTTGAGACATTCTGCCAAAAAGAAAAGGTCTCGTCCATGACTGTTGGAAAAACAAGCCACTAACTACTCTTCAAAATCCAACAACTTTGGAAGCTCGGAATTGAAGAGTGAGGGTAATATTATAAGTTAAAATATCTCAAAATACTTGGACAAGACCAAAACCCCAGGGGTTGGCAAAGGGAGGCCTTGACCCTTATGAGGCCGGCCAAGCCCCTAGACCCCCCAGGGATCGGCTAAATGAAGCCGGAACCCCCTCAGGGTTTGGCTAGAAAGACCTTGATCCCTCAGTGGTCTACCAAGCCCAATTCCTTGGGGCTTGACCAATGGAGGCCGAGACTCCCTAGAGGTCGGCCAAGGGAGACCACGACCTTAAGAGTAGACCAAAAGAGCCCGAACCCCCTCTTTTGGGGGTCAGCCAAGCCGAATTCGACACCTCGAGGGTCGGCCAAGGGGCGCCAAGACCCCTAGGGGGTCAACCAAGCCAAATCTGATCCCCAAGGGTCGGCCAAAGAAGGCTGAGAACCCTTGGTGGTTGTTCATGACAGCATTGACACCCCTAGAAGTCGGTCAAGACCGATCTGGCTTTCGAGGGCCGTCCAATGTAGGTTTGACCCCTCGAGGGTCAATCATGGAGGTCAAGACTCTTCCTTAAGAGTCGATGAGTCCTAGTGACGACTACATTTGCTGATAACGGCCAAGAGTTACGTCGAGAGAGCTAGAACCTCATTTAGGGGCGAGCCGTGGCGGTAAGGACCCGTAAGGGTTGACCGAGACCAAAGTCGACCTCTAAGGAGATTGATCTAGTAGGAGAAAACCCACTGGGTCGGCCATGGAGGTTAGGAATCTCCCGATGTGTCTTCTAAACACTTTACTAACTTAGGCATTAGAGGCCTTATAACTCCTACCACTCTAGTGTTCTAAATTTGTTCATTTTTTCAGGCTTCTCGTTCTCGGTAAAAACAAAACTTAGCGTTGATCCAGTTGACCATTTTTTTGCATTAACAGGTGGTCATCTCATAAGGTAGCTAGTCACTAGTACTTTGGCGAGTAGTCATTTCTGGGGTATAAAACATGTCACTATCATCATCATACCTTGATTGAGAATCATCTATGAACACCAACGATCAAAATCATCTAATAACTTACTTTTGTTGTCATTATCCAAACTATCACAAATCTCAATATCTTCATTTGTCATTTTAAAGTTGAGCACCTCGCGTTGCTCGACGGTCATCTCGGACTCGCTAACTAGTGCTACGAAACTTGGCTCGCATGATGAATTTTGCTCGCAAAACGGTGGAATGAAATGTTTTGATAGAAAAGAACCTATATTTTTCACTCTTTTGTTAGAACTTTTGTTGCTCTCCATAGGTGTCATAACTCTTTTTACTTTCTTTGCTTTTCTTTTGACCATTTCATTCTTTCTTATTTTGGCACAAAACATAATTTGACATGGATAATTTTTTTGGATATAATTCTCGTGCAAGTTGTAGTACTCGTGGATAATCCATTCACGATGATGTTCGACAATTGGGGATTCTCGTACCTTGATCAACAAGAGTTACCAATTATTTCAAAGAAAAAAAAAATAAACTAGATAATAATGATGATAGTTACCGTAAATGCCTACAGTAGCCAATAACCTAATCATTATTATTAGTAGCAAAAATAGGAGTGAGTGAATTCTCAACACTCTAAAGGCCACCGGCCGAACCAAGCCTACGATTAACATGGGATAACAATCGTACATATTTTTAGAGATTTCTTTAATTGAGTGAAGAAATAAACATCTTGGCCATCATCACCTTTGAAGTCTTCCCATATTTGCCAAGGCGCTTGACATAATCGTTTAGATTACAGTCGAAGACGACGTCTCGAAAATTCACTAAGCCATGAACCTTATAGTAAAGGTAATGCTCGATAAGAATCTAACTACCATGGCCTAGTGGTTGAGAAGTGTCATGTGGTACTTAAGGTGATAAGTTTAATCCATGGTGACCACTCACTTAAGAATTCATTATGTTGTAATATGAGTAGAAAATTTAAGCTCTCTCTCCTCCATAAAATCAAAGTGCACCACTTTAAATGAATCAATAACTTGTTTATTTTTTTCCTAATTAATCTTTTATATGAAACCATAACGGTTATGTTTTCCTAATTAATCTTTTATATGAAACCTTAAACTCGGTCTTGGCAGTTACAAATTATATACCCACTACTTCCATCGTCGATGCTTCCCCTCCAGGCACGTGATTGTCGACGTCCTTCAAACCACCAACCGACCTCTCTACTCCAACTTCCTCCATTGAAAAAACGCATGCATTGATGCTCTTAATCTCCACCATTGTTGATCACTCCCCAAATCGTTATGGCACATACTTTTGTTTAATTTAGTTGGTCCTGGGTCCCATTCCTCCCTTAACTCCATTCCCTTTTTAACATCCAAAGCTCTCATCCATGGTCCACAACCTTCAACTCTCTCTTTTTCTTGGTCATAGAATGTTAGAGAAAGTTCCAACATATCTCACAAGCAAAAAAATCGGAGGTGGAAGCTTCTCAAATCTAAAATGAATGACCAAAATATCACCCTCCCTTTATCGTAACCACAAAAATCATGTGCAGCCAAGCAACTACAAAAATCACCCAAAGCTGAAGAGAAAAAAAATGAAAATTGGTGTTTTAGATACGAGAAAATTCCATGGTTTATTGGAACAACTCATTATGAATCTAAATCCACTGGAGAATATTTTAAAAAATATTAGTGGTTGCTTTGTTGAATGTGGGTGTAACTCTTATCATCTTTTGGCGTACATGAAATTTAGAGACTTCAATTGAAATAAGTCACTTGGTCCGGAGCATCCAAAGAAAAGGTTAATTTAGGACTACTCGAAGCTAAGCACACTTAACAGTGAAGTTCCTACAATTGAGCCACCAAAATGAAGGTGCACCTTGCTTGTATAGGAAATACAATCAATTCTTTTAAGTCTATCTTAAACACGAGTTTCCATTCCCAAGATCCCTCTCATTCAAATTTGATCTCGGTTCATGAATGTACCCCTTCTAATTGCAGGTTTTACATGCCCGCCGGCTTTCACTTTGGTTCGTGTCTGAACCACATCTTATGGGAGAGGTTCCGCTCTGATAGTATTTGTAACGCTGGTGGTCCAGGATTTAGACTAGGTCTTGGAATCCAGATCTGGCCCCTTCGGACCCGACATTCCCTATATCTCCTACAACCTGACCACACTAACTCCACCCTTTAAGCGCTTCTAAGAGTGAAGACTATTCCCACAAACCAACATTGATCCTTTCAACATGTTTTGTCATCAATCACATGTATCATAGGAAAATTCCTAAGAGGTCGCGTAATCTAGGACTACTCTAAGTTAAGCATGCTTAACTGTGAAGTTTCTACAATTGAGCCATCAGTAGGAAAGTGCACTTTGTTGGTATAGGTAGTACAATCAATTCTTTTAAGTCTTTCTTAACCACATGTTTCCTCCCCAAGATCCCTCATTCGAATTTGGTCTTGTTTCATTCATGTGTCGTTCCTAACCGTAGGTGTTACACCTCGGAATTATGGCTCTCTTGTTGTAACCTTCTGTCATTGCCACTTAACACTACAATGATCCTAAGTGTTACTTGGACTTTTTCGACTATTGGGAAAAAGTTTGAACCTCCATGGCCAACCCTTGTGGGGTCCTCGTCCTCTCAATCGATCCTTCTGGGGTCGACTCTTGTCTCAGCCAACCTTGTGGGTCTTCACCTCAACAATTCACCCCAGGGGTCCTAGCCCACTCGTTGTAACCTTTGATCATTGTCATTTAACATATGGTCCTAGGTGTTATTAGGATTTTTTTAACTCCTAGAAGAGAGTCTTCACCTCCAAGCCAACCCCCGTAGGATCGTTACCCTCTCGAATGACCTTAGTTTTGGGCTTGGTTGACCCCTAAGGGTCCTTGTTCCCTTGGTGTAACCTCTGGCCTTCGTTATCTAATAGCACAACTCATCTAAGTGTTACTTAGATTTGGCTGACTCTTAGGGAATAGTCCAAACCTCTATAGCCGACCCCTAGGGGGCAGGATAGGTCTCGACCGACTCCCGCGAGGTCTCGACCTTCATGGCAAGGTCAAAGCCTTCTTTGGCCGACCTCTAGTGGGCCAAATTTGGCTTGACTGATCCCGGTGGATTAAGACCTCTATGGCCAACCCTCGAGGGGTAATTGCCTTCTTTAGCCGGCCCCCACAGGACCATAGTGAACTTGGCTTGCCCTCATTCCTGATGCCTAGGGGGCTGGAGCGGCTTTGGCTACCCTCCAAGAGGGTCTCAGCCTTATCCGAATATTTTGGAAAATAATTTTCCTATAACTGTTATCGTTTTTATTTCTTAATTGTGAGTCTAATTTTGATTAGTCTATGAAATTTACGATTTAGTCTTCATTGAGTTTTTGTTATTAATCATGTGTGTATGAATTTCGTTAGTTTAAATTTTTGTGATGTGAGTTTTTTTAATACAATTATCAGTGATAAAAATTTGTACGAATAATAAACATACAAATTTATTATTCGTACAAATTTTTAAAATGGGTAATATAAAAAACATTTATTATAAATATGATAACTAATTATAATAAAATATTGACACTTTGGTGGTGGTCATGGGTGTGCATATATACAACATGAGTTTCTCACTTCCAACCATTCCTTCTTTTTTTTTTTTTCTCTCTTTTTTAATATTTCAATATTGTTTACCAGTGTTTTTTGTTAATTTTTTTTTCAAAATTAAATTTACTTCAAAACAATAATAATCAATTTATTATTATAGTGAAATTTCTAACAATTTTGTTATTTCAATAATTAAAATTAAACATAATTGAAAGGTTAAAAGTAAAATGTTTAATTTCAAAACATAGAGACTAAATTGAAACTATACTCCAAACGAAATAATCGAAAATAAAAATTATTAAAATGTGAACGTAAAAATATTCAATTTTAAAATAAAAGAATCAAATAGGTGAAACTAGATTCAAATTATTAATTTCATAATTTGAATCTTTCATTCAAAGCAATTGAATTAGTTTTTGATATGTTTGAATGTTTTTCTAAAATTTCAGACATATGTAGATTCTATTTATTTATTTAATTTTGCTACTCATCATAGATTCCCTAAATTTTAATGGGCAGCTATCTCTTAATTCCTTCTACATTTACTCGCTCATAAAAGGGAGAAAAGGTAGATCAAATGAAAAGTATAAATTAATGTTTCCTTGAAAAGAAATAAAAGAGACTGTAAATTAATGAAGCACCATGTGAGTAATTGTTACCTTAATTAAATTGTAGTTTTTCACATGATGATTAAAGAAAAGCTTACATGAGCAAAGTAATAGTATAATTTTTTAAAATTTGAAATGTGGTCCAAGAGAAGCACCTGGTTCATTATTGTAAAAATCAAGACTATTAAATTAAATATTAATATAAACAATTATGACTATCTTTAATTTGTATTTAATTTAGGATGGTAGAAAAGGGGAGATCAAAGAAACAAAGAGTACTGAGTGTTAGAATAATTTTATACATAACATGAATCTAAAATCTTGAATTCCATGATTATCACTAGTTGTATTTGGATCCTAATGAGATTGAAATACACCTCCCGACATCTGATGCAATAATCTTTCAAATTCAACAAAGAATAGTTGTTGATATTGAAACCTTTTATCAATTGCTTCAATAGAAGTTATTGGTATCTCCCTCCTTGCCTATAAGCCTGAATGTGTTTTCAAGCTTATTTATTATTCTTTCTCTTTCACTTTGAGACACTTTTGATGAACCAATGTATTCATATTTATAGGTAGAGGGAGGATCAATGTTGAACTTCCATTTTAACTTTTCGTCAAAGTTAATTTAAGAAATCATAAATTTTAGTGAAGTGAAACTCATATCTCATAAATTTAAGAGAAGTCAGAACTCATATAGATCTGAAGTGAAACTCACATCTCATAAACATGTCAAGAGAAAAACATGTTTTTCTAAGATCATATTAATGGAGATAAGATGCTTAATTCATATTTTTCAACACTAAGAAAAAAAAAATAGAGAAGAGATGGAGGTGAAGAAAATTGCATTGGTGATGGCTATTCATGTGGTGATGATGGTTACATGCTCTTTGGTCGAATATTCGACCATTAACGTCAAAAATGGAAAGGTTCAACTCGTGACTTCTGATAATACAAATTACAAAAGGAGTTGTATGAGAATGATGTTGGCATTAGAAAAATTATGAAGAGCAAACAATTAAGTGAATGTCCTATGATTATCTACAGTCTAGAAGCTGGTTGTCCGGGAAACTGCCATTGTTTGGCTAGTGGTATTTCTCGAATTGGGATATGTGTGCAGTAAGTTTCCACTTTAACTAAACAAAATAATCCATATAATGGATTTAAGTTTAAACTTATTATGTGTCTGTACTTCTTTTTTATTTTCTACGATGTGACCTAACTTTGTAGTCTATGTCATGTAATAAAACTTAATTAAAGTATTCTCTTTGGTCTAAATTCAACTTTCCTCTTTCCATTTTCACATTGTTTGTTGCATTTTACTAGCTATAAGATACATAAGGATTCTAGAATCTTTATCTTTTCCATTAATAAAGGGATGTCGAAAAGAAATATCAGATGTTAATCTTTGTTGGTAGCTAGATAATCAAAAAAAAAAAAAAAAAAAAAAAAAAAAAAAAAAAAAAGACACTTCACCTTTATCGAAAAGCTAAACACCCTTTGTGTTTTCTACCATTTTTGTTTTTAATTGAATTCATGGGAGTTGAATACTTGAAATATGACATTTTGATTAATATCAATTTTCAAAGTTAATACTGAGTTAAGTTAAACATCTAAGTACTTAATCATTTATTTATCTCATATTACTATAAAATAACTTTAATTTCTACTATTTTTGTTGTTTTTTAAAAAATCATACAACTAAAGCATGAATTTAAAAGATCAAGAACATTATTTTGCAATGATATAATACTCCCTAGTTAAGTTAATTCTTTAATTAAGTTAATACTTGAATGCATAAATAGGGTTTACCATGTTAATTAAGAGTTTTTTTTTTTTTTTGAGAAAATGTTAATTAAGAGTTAAAATATGATAGTAACTAGTCTATTTTAGTAACAAGTTGGTCATAAAAATAATAAGTCTAAATAAGAATTAATTAATTTTTTTAATAATATGACTGATATTAATACTTAGAGTCTAAATTTAAGCAATTCCAGAAAAAAAAAAGTACTTTTGTTGATGCAATCACAGAGTTTTATTGTTGAAACCAACAAATAATCACCTTGAAATGAACCCATTGAACCCATTTTAATTTTGAAAGTTTTGAGAATTATTAATATTCTTTATTATAATTTAAGTCTTCAAATTTGATACGCCATGATCTTGTATTTCTGATTCCAAGTCTTCATATCTTAAATGTTAAAAATCAAAGCCAACAAGCTCAAGGTTATTTAATGGGAGAATTATTCAAATACATGCAAATAAAGCTCAAAACATAATTTTAGATAGTTCCTTTATAATTCAAATCATTCCGAAGACAAGATCGGTAAGGGAGTTTTAAAACAAATCATAGGTTTATCAACCCATTTAATACATCAGAGTTTGTTTAGCCTACAAAATCGAGCGCTTGATTTTATAAAACAAATGTTGTAATTACGAATGAACCATTCCGCAACTAAAAAAAGCTATGAAAAAATAAAGCATATACGCCACTACTACAATTTCTTGTATAGATGTCACATGAGAGAAATTAATTTCAAAACAAGGAGGTATAGATGTCGAGTAGTATAAGATGTCGGGCGCTGACCGACATCAATAATTTAATATTTTTATGGCAGGCTATTAGATGGCGGGCCACCCGCCATCTTTAATGCCCGCCATATAATGTATTTCATGTCGAACTTTAAATGGTGAGCAGACTGCCATATAATATATTTCATGTCAGACTTTAGATGGCGGGCGGCCCGCCATCTTTAGTTTCTAAAATTTTCCCCATTCGTGAAAATACCAACACACTTCTTTGTTTTCTTCGTCAGAAACTCACTTCCTTGTTTACTCCGTACGTCGACCGAAACACCCCATTCCTGACCTTCTCCTACTCGTCATCTTCCATCTTCGTCTTCAAACTTGATCATCTTAAAAGTTTGTCTTCAAGCTTAGGCCTTCTAAAACCCATATTTTGGCCTACATTCGAAAACCCACTTTTGATTTTCTAAAACCCATTCTCGGCCTCTTCTACGTTCGCTCATATTCGATCTCTTGTCTTCTAGCTTTGCCCTTTAGTTCTTTAAGAGTTTGAGGTCCATTTTAGTGGCATTTAATTTTTGATCGAAGTAAGCTCCAAGTTTCAACTTCATTCTCAAAGTGAGTTTTCTCGTTCTTATGATTGTTGTTTGAACTTTATTGTTGTTCCAATTTTGTTTTAGCTTCATTTTTTGATTTTTAAGTTTATGTTATTAGTTTATTTTATCCTATATTTTAGGAGTTTTTGCAAATAGTTAGTTAGTTGTTTAATTATTTGAATTATTAGTTAAATTTATAATAATTTAAAGTGAAATATAATCCTAATTTGTTCTAATTTTTTGTTACTAAAATGAGTTTTGAGTTGATTGATATATTGTGGTTATTGTTCCAAGCTCTCTTGCACCATTTTGTTTCAAGTTTAATTTTTATTTTGAATAAATAGTTTGATTCATAATATTTTGATGTGATGTTTTTGTAGGCAATTTTAATTAAATTGGTTATGAATAAGTTTTGGATGTTTAAGTACTGAATGTCGGCCGAATACATTTTAGGAGTTAAACTTTTTATAAAGAATGCATTACGACATTCGAAAGGGACTAATGTCATTTGTTGTCCATGTTTGAAATGCGTGAATGTCAAGCCTCAAAATGTTAATGTAGTAAGAGATCATTTATTTTTTAATGATATCGATGGACGTTATATCACGTGGATTTGGCATAGGGAATTAGTTTCGAGTAAAAGAAACATTGAAAATGTTTCAAATGAAGTTGAAGATGAAGACAACGACGTTGATGACCCTGTAGGGATGTTTGAGGCTGCGCAAGATTATTTTACCGACAAATCTCAAGTATTTGAGGAATCACTAAAAGATGCAAATAAACCATTATACGAAAATTGTAAACATTTTACCAAGATATCAACATTGATTAAGCTTTATAATTTGAAGGTAAAGTTTGCATGGAGCGATAAAAGTTTCACAGAACTATTATAATTATTAAGCATTTTATTGCCTAGTATTAATGAAATTACGACATCCACATATTATGCCAAAAAGATTTTAAGTACTTTAGGAATGAATTATGAAAAGATCCAGGCATGTATTAACGACGGTTGTTTGTATCAAAAAGAATTAGCTGATGCGGAACTATGTTCTACTTGTGGAATATCAAGATGGAAGGTTCGGAAGAATGTAAATGAAGATGAGATAAAAAAGATTTCAGCAGAAGTAATTGGTACTTCTCTCCCATTCCAAGATTTGAACGAATGTTCCGAAGTAAAAAGATTTCTAAGCTATTAACGTGTCATTCTTCTAGTCGTCAAGTGGATCAATATGTACGGAACCCAGCTCACACATTATTGTGGAAAGAAGTAGACATAAGGTGGCCAGATTTTTCGTGAAACGAGAAATCTTCATTTAACCTTACAACTGATGGAGTTAATCCCCACGGTGATTAAAGTACAAATATAGTTGTTGGCCAGTGATGTTTATGACATACAATCTACTTCCATTGTTGTCAATGAAGCGCAAATATCTAATGTTAAATGCATTAATCTCTAGAGCGAAATAACCTGAAAACGACATAGATGTTTACCTAGCTTCATTACTTGATTATCGAAAAATGCTATCGAACGTTAGAATCGAATGTTTTAATGCACATCGACAAGAACCTTTCACCTTGAAATAATGTTTTATCTAAGTCCCAATATTTTCAACAATCTTACGGCACAATGCTCCCCACAATGTTTAACTCGTGTATGGTTATGCTCTACGAAATATGGAACCAAAAGAGATCATGCAAATTCTCAATCCAGCAAACTTGTTCGGGTATGAACATTTTTATATGGTTCATCGAGACGATATCATCCACTATATGGAAATGAAAGAAATTGACTATTATTCAATATTGACATACATAGGGTAAGTAAAGAAGTTTATTTAATAATTATATATTTTAATATTTCTTATGAATGACATTTAAAAATTTGACATTCAGGTCTTTATGGAGAACATACGATGATAATGTACTTAATAATTATCTCGTATGTGACCATTCTAAATTTTCATTTTTTCACTACAAGAAAATAGCTCTTCGGCAACGCGAGAATCATGACAGAGGAAAAATTTGTCGCATTTGACTAGCAAATGCGATAGAAACCCAAATTGTCGCATTTTCCTCACGCTAATGCGATAGAGTAGGTGATGTGTCGCTTTATCTAAGCAAAATGACGACAGAAGAAAAAAATTTGTCGTCTTCTCCCAAGGCAAGGGCGACAGAGTCAGCACTCTGTCGCCTTTGGTTGAAAAAAAAAGCTTGAAATTGAGTAAAGGCGACAGAGTCAGAGTCGTTGAAGCCCAACCATTTAGTATTTATATGTGGAAAATGCGACCGAGCCTTATTCCATCGCATTTGCCCCCTATTATATATTGCAGAACTCGTCATTTCTACATTTCTTCTCCCAAAACCTCTCAAATATGCCACCCCTATCCTTGCCGCTTCCACCGGAAACCGCCACCGCTCTTTCATTTCTCAACCGCGACCTCTATCTCTCTTCAAAAGGTGAGATTATATGTTTATTTCGTTTGAAATTCGTTTGAATTGCGATCTCATTGATTAAATTCGTTTCATATTATAGATTATGTGTTTAATTTTGTTAGATTAATTATGAATGAAACTAGTTTCATTCCTTAGAAATTAGGTTTTTGTTTTAGTTTTTGGAATTAGTTTAGGGTTTTAGTTTTTAGTTTTTAGAATTAAGTTTTTCTTTATAGTTTTTGGAATTAGGCTTTAGGTTTTCGTTTTAGTTTAGTTTTTAGAATTAGGTTTTTATTTTTAGTTTTTAGAATTAAGTTTTTGTTTTTATTTCTTAGAATTAGGTTTTTGTTTTTAGAATTAGGTTTTTGTTTTTAGTTTTTAGAATTAGGTTTTAGTTTTAATTTAGTTTTTAATTAGTTTTTAGTTTTAGCTGTATGAATTACTAGTTTCTAGTTTTTAGATTAGAAATTAGGTCTTAGTTTTTTGTTTAAAGGCTATGAATTATGTTTTTCATTTTTAGTTTTTAGTTTTTAGATAAATTAATGTAGCACATTCTAATTTTTTTTTTTTTACACGAATCATATGTAGGATTGTTCGTTCAAACAACAAAAAGAGTGTGCTACATTAATTTTGAAGAAAATATGA
>JBBMEG010000022.1:4854179-4865591 GCA_037832605.1 Cyclanthera cordifolia | reverse complement strand
ACCAATATTTAAAAAAATAAAAATGAAGTACATAGCAAAATTGGATAGGGCCTAATAAAGGGATGGAAAAACTCATGCATCTCACAATTTCAATTACATAAAAATTTTAATTAGTAGTTTTTAATGAAGAAATGGTGAATGTCAAAATTGGACAACTTTCAATAGTGTCTCACACATGTGTGAATGACAAAATATAAATCTACACAAAAACGTTCAGGGAGTGTTTGTTTGTAAAATTGTAGAGTGTTTATTTAGAGTATTTAAAAATGAGGAGTTGTTTTAAGTAATTATAAAGAAGAAATTGTAATAATAGCTCGTTTATATAAAGTTTTTAAAAAGTGATTATAAAAACTCGTTTATAAAATATCTATAAACACTCAAAACATACATCTTAAAATTTCACTTTAGATTTAATTTTTCTAAAAAATGTATACTCAAAATAGACGGCCAAAAAACTGCCACGTAAAACAAATTCGTTTTTATTTACATTAAGAGGGTAGACATTTTATATTTAAATGAAAACTTATCATAGAAAATTAACTATTTAATTGAGGGTTTTTTTTTTTTTTTTTTTTTTGCAAACAATTAACTATAATTGAACAAAGAACCTAATAAAGTGGTTAAATTTTGAAAAATTGACCTATTTATTAATTTTGGATTGTAATTATAGCCTAAGTTTTTCTAAAATTCATTTATGGCATTTTTTTTTTCTTAAATTCCTTTTTTGCCCATCTTTCCGTCGATTTCCTTTTTTCGATTTTCGTTATTTCAACAACATTAATTGTGTCTTATTCATCGATTTTCCTCTCGATTCTTTCAATTGCCGATTTCCTCTCGATTCTTAATTCTTCCAATTTCGGTTTGGATTCTGGAATGAAATTCATGGATTCAATTTTGGATTATCATTCATTTCTTCAATTTGGATTTGTTCTTCCCGAATCTCCCGAATCTCCCTTTCCCGAATCTCCTTCTCAATTTTGGTTTAGTTTTGGGTACGCTTATCGCTGTTTTCTTCAGTTTCTTGAATTAATTTCTTTGATTCCTTTGTGCCATGGATTTTTGTTTTGGATAATCTTTCTGGTTTTTGGCCATGGATGAGATTACGTTGCTGAAAACGACGACAATTTTAAGATTATCAACGAATTGATAGACTTCAATCATTTCACTGATAAACTTCAATCATTTCAATGATAGACTTCAATCTTTGAACGAATAGACTTCATTCAAATTCACGGATGAACTTCAAACATTGAAATGAAACAATTCAATCAATTTCATTGATATATTTCAATCATTTGACTAATAGATTTCAATTAGTTTCCTTTATAGCACATTTTCTCTCTTTTTTTCCCGAAATTCCTTCTTTGCCTCTGTCATCCCACGTCTTCACATTCTGCAGATTTCTTCTCTCTTTTCTTTTTTTTTTTTTTGTTTCTTCAACTCGATTTCTTCCTTTTGATTCGTCCAATTGCAATTCAAGTTTAATTTCAATTTCGATTTTGGAATGAAATTCATGGATTCTTCCTCTTGATTCTATTGATTCTCCTCGGTTCGTTCTTTCTAATTTTCTGCCATTTTTTTCAGCGAAAAAACCTTGAAGCCCATTTCTTTATTTCTAGATCTACGAAGTTAGAAATCTCCGTTTGCAAAATTGAGACCGGATATGTGCTCATGAAGAGAAGAGCTTTCCAACAAGGTAAGATACTGGTTATTTTTGTCGTCGGCTGCCACGCCGGCACCACCAAACTTCGACAACTATTTTGATTGAAGTCTATCAGTTTTATTGCTCGACTTTAATCATTGAACTAATAGACTTCAATCATTTCACTGATAGACTTTAATCACTTTCGCTAATGGATTTTCAATCAGTGGATTGATGATAGACTGATGAACTTCAATAAATTTACTATAACAGTCAAGTACAAGAGTATTGAAATGTTAAAGATGAACGATAGAAATGAATTGAACGAAAATTTTTAAAGTAAGTGATAGACTACAATTATGTGAGTGATAGACTACTTTTAAAGTGACAGATAATAGACAACCGTTAAAGTGAGTGAAAGACTACATGAAAGTTGATAAGAACCTGATGGATAATCGACTTCTATCATTTCACTTATAGACTTTAATTATTAAACTAATATATAGACTTCAATCAGTTTCATTGATAAACTTCAATCAGTTTCATTGATAAACTTCAATCTTTTACTGATAGACATGCAATCAATTAAAATAGAGAAACAAACCGATTGATATAGATTTAAAATGAAACTCAATAAAAACATGTCCAGTCAGTGTGACACAGAAGTCGATTGAATCGGTGGTCAAAAAACATACTGATTGAAACGTTTGTGAAAATCGTGAAAAGTGTGCTGTTATTTTTTGAATGATTGAAGAAAATCGTAGAAAAATCGTGTATAGCACGTGTATGAAATAAATCATGTATAACAATAATGAAACATGTGTGTGATAGAACCTCAAACAAAAAATTGATTGAAACTTAAAATAAAAACTGATTGAAAAAAATGATTGAAGACCAAAACTAAATCGTGCATATAAAATGATAGATATGATTAAATTGAATGATAGATAAATGTTGTAATGAGTGATAGACATCCAGATTTTTTATAGAAAGGTGATGGATATGGGCGGGTCTGTTCTATCTTGAGCGGCGTTGGCTTTTTGGTCATTTTGATTGAGCCGCCTAAACTTTATGCTATATGTGCAAATACTTTTAAAATTATGTGCTATGCACCAAATATATATATATATTTTTTTTAATATACATGCAAAAGCCCTAAAACAAATTGATGCAAATAATGTACATCAACTTGTTTTCCATCAGTACACTTTTCGACTTGAGCAGCTTTTTCAACAACATCATTTTGAATATTTTCCATCTATGTAAGCAAGAAATTAAAAATATTGATGAAATAAAAAAAAAAATCGATTAGGGTTGAAATCACTCTATTGAAAGTGCTTCTCCGGACGCTTCTTCTTTCGACAGAATTGATTAGAGTTAAACGTAATGTACTCTGTTGAATGTGCTTATTCGAAGAACAATGATTGAAGATTAACGAGAGTATCGAAAATTCAGTGATCAATGATTAACGAGAGTATTGAAACGTTGAAGATGAACGATACAATCAAAATGATGAATGAGAGAATCAAAACTGATTGAGAGAATCGAAGGGTAGAAGAAAAAAAAAGTTAAGAAGATGAAGGGTTTGAATAGAGAGATACGAAAAGGGTTTTTGAAGGAGGGAAATGAAAACTTTTTGAAAAATGGAGAAATTAAAAAGTAAAAAAGAAGTGGAAATGAAAATTTGGGAGAAAGTTGAATCATGTGCCTAAAATGATAAACTACTTTCAAAGTGAAAGAAATCGTGTATAACAGCAATAAAATGTGTGTGATAAAATCCCAAACCAAAAATTATTTGAACCCAAAACAAAAAATGATTAACGACAAAAACAAAAAATGATTGAAGTCCAAAACAAAAATGATTGAAGCTCAAACCAAAAAATAATTGAAGAATGAAAACTTCAATAAATGAGCAGGAAAATCAAGCGTGTACTTTTTAGTAAATTAACCCAGTTCGTTTCTTTTTTCTGCCACAAATGAAATAGCTTCAAAATTGTGCTATACACGTATTTTCTTTGTTTTTTTTATTAAACATGCAAAATCCCCTTAAAATATTATTATGAATAGTGACTATGAACATTCTTTTATTATGAATAATTATTTCGTCAATTCATTGAATAGTTGCTCATAAAAATATATAAGCATACTATTTTCCCTCAACTTAAGCTTTCAAGTCGACCTTTGAGCGAGGTTGTAGCATTGGTGCAGGTTCATCCGCCGCTACCGACGCTTAGGTTTTGGCCAGGTATCATACTAACCGCAATAACGTTATTCGATGCTCTGATAATCGACCTACATTTTGGTTAACTTACTCAGTTGTCTCCAAATGACTATCTGCTTTCAAACAACAACCTACTTTAGTTTGGCTGGCCGAGATTACGCTCTTTGTCGATGCTCACTACTGAGGGCTCCATCCTAATACATGGTCGTGTCGTTACTAAAGATCCCTTCCGCTTTTTGCGATGGCGGCCACGATAGGGTGCGGGTTATGGATTAACTTCTTTAGTAGGTCGATGGTGTTGATGTAACAATTCGAAAATTTCAACTTTTTTCACTTAAAGTTTAGTTTTTGGACTTCTCAAGACTACCCGAAATTATTTTTAGGTTTGAAGGACTTAAATAAGTCATATCCCGATAAGAGTAATATTAAAATTTAGAAAAGAATCTCATTTTTAACTCTAAGGTCATTTTGATAATTTCTACTGCTAATTTGAACTTATATAAAGACATCATGTGACTTTTTAGGGAAATCATTTCATCCATCCCGACAGCAGGTAGTGGCTATACCCTAAGGGTGTTTGTGTAAGATTTTATGCAGGAGTTAATTTTAGTGTTTAATAATAGCTCGTTTGTTTGAAGGTTTTAATAAAGTGTTTAGAAAGATGTATTATTAATTTTTGTTTGTCTGAAGTGTATTTATGGAGGAGTTATGAAAATTATTTGTTGTTTTTGATATCATGTGACATTTATGAATAAATATATATTTTGGTTATTTCAAATTTCAAATTTCAAATTATTGTTAGTATTGAAGATTTTTTTTTTTGCATTTCTTGTTAAATAAAGAAAATATGAGTTAATAATTATTTTAAAATAATTGAAAAAAAATATGTATTACTTTCATTTTGGTTTAATTTATAAAATATATTTTAAAATATGAACTTAATTATGGAGTTAATGTTACTTTAACTTTACAAAATGTAAATTGCATTATGAAATTATCATTGAAGAAACATTACAAAATTATTTTTTTAATTCAAAATTTGTTTTTCAAAAGATGATATTATATAAATGAGAATGAAGTTGAAAATTATATATACTAAAATAATAAAATTCAAATTTAAAGGAAAAAAGTTATGAAAAATGAATAAAATTATTTGGAAGAAAAACAATTCAAATTTAATTTTTTTTTATAATAGTGTCTTTCTGTTCAAATTTATTCACGATTTAAAAAAATATAAATTAAAAATTACTTAAAATTTATTTAGATAATCAAAAAAAGAAATATGAAATTAACATTAATTCAACCTAAAGACATATATTTATAAATTATGAATCGTATTATGACATGATCATTAATTAAAAAATACAAAACATTTTTTTTTTTAATTATAACATATTTTACAAAAAACCAAAAGAATTAAATTGTTCTATAATCATTTGTTCATTTAAATAAAAAAAAAAAAAGGATTATAAAATACCATCGAATATGAACTAGATTATCAAATTATTACGAAATTAAATTTAATATAACATGTTTTTAAAATACGAAATTACTTGTAAAATTATAGTTATTTTAAAATAAAATAATAAAATCTTAAATTAAAAGCTTTGTTTCTAAAATATGATATGAGATAAAAGGAGAGAATAAAAAAAAAAAAATTATACACATAAATATATTCATAAAAAAACTAATAGTAAATAAGGTTGAAAAATCAAAATTAGAAAAATTGTTTTGTTTTCGGATTTTCAAAAATAAAAAATAAAGTTCTGCCACGTGGCGCACAATTTACAACCTAAACGCTTGTTTTCAAGCGTTTGAAAAAAAAAACACAAATACCAAGTAAAGTGGAGCATTTTCTAAACGCTCCACTAATAACACTTAAAGAACAGCCCCTAAAGACTTAGTAGTTTATAATTAAAGAACAAAGCATTTAATGTTTGATATTTAATGTGATATTTCAGTTAATAATAAAAATTATTATTTTTATTAATTGCACATTTAATATTCAAAAATCATTAAGTTATATCACCACAAATTAATGAGATTAATGACGCCCATGATTATTTGGATGAACAATTGAAAGATATACAAGTGGATCTAAGTTTCAAGTTAATAACCTAAAACGTCTACACTATATGGACTAAGGAAAATAGTCTAAATCCTGGTGGCATTGTTGGTATTGCCCACTTTGCAAATGTTGCAAACAACCTGATCCATAAATAATGTCTACCTTCTTGTGTCAATCATCATGCACATCTCTCTATGCTTGTCTATGTCTCTCTAGCTTCTCTTCTTTCATCTGTGTTAGTTCATGGAATATAATTTCAACAAAGAAAATAACTCCAAACTATATTGAAGAGAACAAACATGATTAAAATTTGGAATAACCTACAAAACTTTGCTACACCTAAGAACTGGTTTTATGTATGTAAAGGTTGTCTTGTTCTTGTTTCAGCAATCCAGACAAGCGTCAATCTCGAGTCAAGGCATAATCAGTCTGTTCCTACAACAAAAACAATTACGTCGGCAGAACCCGATATGTAATCATCGAAAATACACAACTACTAAAGCCATACCACATCTTGTGGATTATACTCGATGTCAAAACGCCGTTGCAAATGCACACCCAATTCACTCGAATTAAGCTGTCTTAGGGACTAAAGAAATAAAAAACATAAATACAAGTATATAACCATGTAGCATAATGATAGCATTGATAACTGAATCATAGACTAGTACCTGCATAGTTTGTCCGTCACTAAGTGGAGTGACATGAGCTGCAATTGAAGAAGATTGATCCTGAAGAATAAGAGTAAAATTAATGAGGAAATCGAAGGCTTGGCTCCACTATACCCAAAGTAACCACGCCCATCTCTAGATCAGGCACCGGAAGACATCAAAGGAATAGAGACACGGGAGGTGTGTACAAATTAATGTTATAGATGAGTCTCGAACATGGGATGAGGGAGCACACCTTCAAAGCCCAAGTCTTCAACCACTGTGCCACACTCCCTTGGAGACAGTAAAACTAATGCTCTTAATTCTTCATGTACATATGATCCTAAGTATCATCGAGCATACCAAACTGTGCATAGCTTGATAACTATAATAACCTTCGGGCCCATCACAGAAACGCGAATTTGCGAATGACTTAACCTGAAAAGCATAGATAATCAAATTTGATAACATTTACTCAGAAAATACATGTGAAACTAAATTATGTCGTACTGATCCTTGCATATTTTGTTGGGAGCTGTGGAAGCCATCAAGTGCAGCGACTCTTGAATCGACTTCCTTCAAAAATGTACAAGTACACCACAAATGTGAGAAATTGAAAGACTAATACCATTTATGCTGACACCATCTCTAGAACATACCATATCCGACATTTTGTACCGTGCCTGCTTGGTGATCTGACAGGGTAGAAATCAGGACATTATACATTTTTTGGTATGGAATACAGATATTTCTAACGACACGAGAATATACAATGCTATCTTGCCAGAAACAGGCACTGACTAACCTTGCCTTTTTTACTCGTTTTCTTTTTCCAAGACGACGTGGCCTTATCTTCGCTATGATCATCTTCTTCCTCATCAACAAAACGAACAGAAACCGAGGTATTTGTTTCTGCAAAGCTCTTGGTTGAATTGTTCACATAAACACATTGTTTCAATACTTCCTCTAATGCCTCTGATGCAGTATCATAGGCTTCTCGAGATAAAGACCCTAATTCACCCAATTTTATGGCTTGTTTGCATAGGTTGTTGAAACGCTGTACTCGGTAATGAAGCCGATTTGATGATTCACTTAGCCTAACCTTTGCATTTCGTGTCCAACGTTTCAATATATATTTATGTGGGATGCTAGGTATCCCCGAAATCTGAAGAACATGGATAGCGTGTCTACAAAGGATGCCTCTGTACTCAAAAGAACGGCACAAACAGCATATATCCAATTCTGTTTTATCCCATGCAACCAGGAAGTCTTGGTGCTCTTCCAGGTCATCAACCTGGTACGCTACAATAGCCCGATCTTCTGTTTGTTTCAGTACTTGACATGAAGATGCTCCCAATATCTCCAACTGGACTTTCTTAAACATTGTGGTCGTGTAGATTGTGGACATTTGTTTCTCAATAGGAGATAGAGATTTTAAGGCATGCTCTAGGTGCCGAGTTTCAAAATCAGCATTAGCTTCCAACTCAAGCATATCTTTGGAAAATTTCTCGGAATGATCGATGAACTCCTTGAATGTGGTTTCTTTACACATATACTTGTCAAATGATGAGATCACACTCGCCGATCGTTCAATTGTAGACAATCCTCCCAAAAGATAATTTTTTACATACGTTGGCACCCACTTCTTACGATCATCGAACAATAACCGAAGCCATTCATCCTCCCTTACTTTAAAGCAATCCATCATATCCCACCATCTCTTTTCAAATTCTTCATCCGTCCAAGATCTATAAATGCACGTGTTAAAGCTTTCCATAAAACCGTCGTTGTGATTTATAATCTTTCCTAGTTTTTCAGGAATTCTTCTCAATATGTGCCACAAAGAGAAAAAATGGAGTGTATTGGGAAATACATGTGCAACAGCTTCTTTCAAAAATTGTTCTTGATCAGTTAAAACCACTTCGGGAGATGGCCCACCCACTGCCTTGAGCCATGTCTTCATTAACCAAATAAAACTTGAAGTAGTTATATCCCCAATGAGTGCACCTCCAAACAAGATATACTGAAAATGATGATTAACTCCAACAATAGGAACAAAAGGAACTTTGTATCCATTGCTTAAGTAATAAGTATCAAAGAAGATTACATCACTAAAATTGTTGTATTCATGCCTTGCTTTTGCATCCACCCACAAAACACTTCTCAATTGCTTTTCTTGATTGAAATCAATGGCATAGAAGAAATTGGGATTTGTTTCTTGCATATGCATAAAATGTTCAAGCAACAATTGAACATCTCCCTCATCTAAAGCCAACTGCAGACCTTTTTTCTCCGAAACAACGATATCCGCCTTTTTATTCCTTCCCTTTAAAGCATAATGGAAATCATCAGGACAAATATCATGGTTATGCTCTCTTATAAAACCATTGACAAACCATTTTCCATCTTGCCTCTTCTTGATATGCATGCTAGCATGGCAACCTGTCTTCATACACGGTCTAGGGTTGACGGTCGTAGTAGACTCTCGCTTGCTTCCAAACCTAGAGCATGCAATTTTAATGTCGATAAACTTCCCTGATTTTTTGGAGCGCCTGCTTGCTTTTATAGTGATGCCGAACCCCACAGATCTGGCATATTCTCTGTAAAAAGAATATGCATCTTCTTTTGACTCAAATTCCAAACCAATTTCCGGTTGAAATGTCGGCTCCATGATACGATCTATTTGAAAATTAATGATGTTCATCTGATCATGACCACTACTAGTTTCAGTATTAGGCATAGACGTTTCCTGTATGCGCTCAGTCCTTGTAGGAGAATTTGCATCCTTTCCCGCGCCATGTGTCTGATCCAAATCCATGTCATGCTTTTTACTCTGAATGATGTCTAACCTTTCTTGATCACTGGAAGGCAGCTCAAGGTCTATATCCATGAGGAAAATATAATATTGAATACAAATATCGTTTAATACGAAAGGTCCCTGAGAATACACAAGGAACAAGTTCTATGATTATCAAGTTTTGAAGAAACAGAAAAAAAGTTAGAATGTGACAGAGATCATTATAATTGTAACACCGTTTTATATAAAGAGACTAGAAGTTTTGATGCTTCCTAGCAAATATTTGGAGTCTATAAGATGTAATAAATGTAATTTTGAATGCACTAGAAGACTCTGGAACTGTCGATACGGGTGAAACGTGCAATAATATGGGCATTAATGCAGTCTCATAGATTAATCAAGTGAGTGGAAATTGGCCCTCACATCACATCCATATTTATATTTCTAAAAGAAAATTGCTACTACCACCTTAGCAGCAATGTTCCCACAGCTGAAAAAAGCAGCAAATTTCGAGGGAGCTAACCCAATACTTCCACAAAAAGAGGTCCTGCTACTTTACTATTTTCAGAAGAAAAATAATGAGCACTCTCAAATGCAAAGAAAAGCTAACATATCTCAATTCTAATTAGCCTACTCAGATCTCCACAAATCTTGCAATCCATAACCATGGTAGTCAAGGATACCATTTTTGTAGTGTTTTAAAAAGCCCAAGGTGAACTAAGGCAGTGGTCCTTTGGAGCATGAGGTGCAAGACGTACCAAAGAGCGCAAATTTTTTTACTTAAAGCACACTATATGAAAAACATACACAATCAAAACACTATCATAGAAAGCAATGAAGTTTTAACAAAAAATAAATAAAAATAAAACACACATGAGATTCAACTCTTTATTTCCATGAAATGAAATTTAACTAAGAATAATATATAAAACGTACATAAGTGATTCAAGATATGTCAACACCTTCAAAAACTTATCTTGCATTTTGAATGAAATAGCACGTGGATCTCGCTACCTTGTCAACAAGTCGGAATTTAGGGGCAAATTGCCCGGTTTTGTGGGTTCGAGGGCGCAACGTGACCCCTGATGAGGGCTTGGGAGCAATGCCCCAACCATCCAGAGTTTATAGGGAGACAAAAACACAAAAAATGTAGGCGCCTTTGCGCTTAGGCGTGCCTCTAAGTGCACCTTTCAGAACACTTATTGTTTGCAATGGGGTTAGAGCCAACACAACCATAAACTACAATTACCACTAATCTGACAGCAAGAACAAGTAAAATGTAGAAGTAGTATAAAGAAACCGAAAGGTAAAAACAAAACAAAACACCTCAACTGAATGAGATTCAACATACGTATTGAAATCCTCCGTTGAAAATAAGAACAACTCCAAGAACCCAACAAAAATTGAAATTCCCAAATCAATTAACAGAATTAATTAATTAGTTAGTTAGTTACCTCAAAACACTACTGAAGGAGCGAGACCAGGCGATGCAGCTCTGCAGAAATTAAAACGAACTAACAAAAGAAGAAGAATTGACGCTGAAGCTCATTTTTAAAGCTGGTTTGTTGTAATGGAAACTAGTTTTCGGTTTTCTCCCCTGTTTCAATCAGCCCATGTCGCCGGAATTTCATCTTTTCGCCGGAAAGATAAACGGAGCGACGAATTCGGTCTATGGTCGGTCCCAAAAGAAAATAAATTAATAATAAGTGGTTCTTCATTTATGATTTTTCTTACATTATTGAATTGTAATCCAAATGTATGTATACACAAAAGTGTACTAAATCCGTTTTCCTTTTTTTCTTTACAAAATAATTAACACTAACCCCACTAATATAATCAACTTTTTGCTTTGTTTGTTTTTGATATAACTATCCCACCAAATAATTTGTTTATATTTGACATTAAACATTAAATCCATTTATCAAATTTTACGTCAAATTTATCACTTAATCACGATTAATATTGATCTTCAAATGAGTAATTAATTACTTAACTATTTCTATCCTCATACACAAATAGTTAATATTAGTTCTT
>JBBMEG010000022.1:4823275-4845050 GCA_037832605.1 Cyclanthera cordifolia | reverse complement strand
TAATATTGATCTTCAAATGAGTAATTAATTACTTAACTATTTCTATCCTCATACACAAATAGTTAATATTAGTTCTTAAAAGAGTAGTAAAATATTTTGTCTACTGTTAACTATTTCTCTCCTACTCCATTATTTTTTACGAAAAAAACACACACTATAGAGAGTGTTTGTTTTTGTAGAAAATAGTGACGTATAGAGGAACGAAAAGAATTATTAGTAGTTTAAGTAATTGTTTGAGATTATGTTCGTATTTGTTCAATAATTAACTTTTTGTTTTGAAATTCATATTAATCTTTGTAAATTGATACGTTTGAAAGTGAAATGATAATTCGAAGTTTTATAAATAATTTAATAGAAAAGTTGATGAAAAGTTTGATTAATAAATTAATAATGATTAAGAATTCTTGATCTATCTTAAACTAACATAGCCTAAAACATAAAATTTTATCAATTATCAAACGGTAACAGACAAAATCATCCAATAAAGAAACTAATTTTACAATCTGATAGATAAGATTAGTGGCTGACGCAAACGAAAAGGAAATGGAGAGTTGATGACTCGCAAACTTACAAAAGAAAACATAGTATTAGCAACTCCATTAATTGAACAAGTCGCTCTCAAATTGGCGAGGAATTCCAATCTTTTAACTCTACTGCTCTTCGTGTGCTTCACCTTCAACAAGAAATGGGCTTCAGCCAGCTGCTTCGTTCGATCATTAAACCCAAGGTTTCGGATTATGGCTACCCTTTTTTCTAATTTCATCATTTTGCTTCGTGTTCTTCTGTTGTTTTCTGATTGACCCATTTATCTGTTTGTTTTCTTCTCTTTAGTCTTTCTCACTTTGTAAGTTCCTGAGCTACCGCCAGTGATGTTAATGGTGTTTTGAATGTTGGGGTTGTTTTGTTCTCTCTGTTTTTGTAAGATCTTCTCGCTTTGGAATGTGAGATCGCTCTCTCAAAATGATGTCTCTTTAGCTTTAGCTTTAACTATTCTTGAATTAGATCTCAATTTCATTTTTCATACCGGATATTGTTTATAGACTTGAGCTCGATTAAATCATGTTATTTTACCAATCAACTCAAAAACTCAACCCGATAGACTGGAGTAAATTTAAATATATGAAGCAACATGCTTGTTTTCTTTGAAGGTGTTTGGATGTGAAATTACATAGTGATTATTTTGGGTGTTCATAAATAATGAGTTACTTTGAGTAATTTTTTTTTGAAACCGGAAAATTGAAGTTTTGCTTCACTATACCTGGGTAGCCACGCCCATCCCCAAGCCAGGCATCGGGAGACAACGAAGGAATGGAGACACGGGAGGTGTCTACAAATTAATATCACAGGTGGATTTTGAACCTGAAACCTTGAGGAAGCACACCTTGAGGGTTACTTTGAGTAATTCGAATTAGAATCTAAGTAATTGCTTGGTTATTTGTAGATGAGTTGCAGTTAACAGCTTGTTTGGATGATATTTTTCGTAGAGAGATTGACAGACAATAGCTCGTCTGGACGTGGTTAGAAATGAATGATTACTTAGAGGGTTAAAAATGAATAATTAGAAATGAGTGGTTAAAAATGAATGATTATTTTGAGTGGTTAGAAATAAGTGATTATAATAACTCGTTTGGATGTAGTTGTTTGAAGAGGAGTTGTAAAAACAAATTTGTAATAGCTCGTTAATAACACGAAATAAATATTCAGATATGAGCTTATTTATCTTAATCTTTTCCA
This sequence comes from Cyclanthera cordifolia, assembly GCA_037832605.1. Lineage (NCBI taxonomy): Eukaryota > Viridiplantae > Streptophyta > Magnoliopsida > Cucurbitales > Cucurbitaceae > Cyclanthera > Cyclanthera cordifolia. The sequence continues at coordinate 4,843,316 of JBBMEG010000022.1, read as the reverse complement.
GCTTGGTTCGTTTGCAAAAGATGTTGCTGCTTTTAGAAATTCTTGTGAGAGGATCATTCAGGTCCAAATACTTAGCCAGCCTTATGGTACAGAGGCATCATTGCAAAGGTATGGAGTACCTGTGACATTTCACAAATGCCTTTATTTCCTAACCCTCTTAAAATGCTACTTATTATGCATAAAACATGTTTATTCTTCCCATTCAAAATATTTTCCAAATTGAAAGCATATACAATCTTCACATATTTGACATAGGAACACCAGTTATAAAGGCCATGATATGCTTGCACCTTTCACAGCCGGTTGGCAATCTGCTGATTTGAACCCTTTGGTCATAGAAAAATCTGAGGTAATAACCTGGTCACTCTTCAATAATTTTTTTTTTTTGAAAACCAGGAAATCGAAGCATCGCTCTACTATACCTGGGGTAACTGTTGGGATGCAAACAAAAAATCTCACATTAGTTAAAAGAGGAAAAAATCATAAGTATATAAGTGATAACAACTATCTTCATTGATATGAGAACTTTTGGGTGAAACAAAAAACAAAGACATGAGGGTGTATGCCCAAAGTAGACAATATCATATCAATGTGGAGACTGAGGTAGGGTTGACATCCTTTTCGGTAACCACATTTGTCCCTAGGTGCACCAGGAGACATCTAAGGAATAGAGACGCAGGAGGTGTCTACAAATTAATGTCATAGGAAATCTCAAACTTATGACCTTGAGGGTAGCACACCTTTAAAGCCAAGCTTTCGACCACGGTGCCACCCTAAGGGACTCTTCAATATTATAAAACCTAGCTACACCAAAAGGAACCTCCTTTTTCACCAGATTTAGAATTTCTTAGTCAGTTCATAACCTTTATAAATATTGGTTTTGGTAATTTATCATGGTTACAGGGTTCCTATGTTTACGATGTTTACGGGAAGAAATATCTCGACTCCCTTGCTGGTTTATGGTGCACATCCTTGGGTAATCTTACTCCTTCCAATCCTTATGTTATGGTTTTTCATGTTTTGATATTATTCTTAGTTTTTACATTATTTAAGTTGGAAAAGATAGCTTTCCTTGTAGTTGTATCTGTTATACATTGATTCGCCTGAGAAATCTAATCTAAATGTTACACGATTTCAGCTATCAAATTATGCTGTTATTTCTAAATTCAAACAATTTGAAAATACAGAAGTTGTGGGTAGCTTTTAGGTGAAATTCAAATATTAGGATGCAGGCTTTATTTAAATGCCAGAAGCAACTCTGTACATTAAGGTACATTTAACTTTATTAGGATAAATTTATGAGTAGAGCGTCCTGAAATTGTTCTTAATAAGTGATAGGAGTCCAGAAAAGTTTGTGGCTAAATATCCAGGCATGCTCTTTGGTGAATACAACAGAGTACCATGTTCAGTAACATAGCTTGCAATGTCCTCGAGGGGCAGCCCAGTGGTTAAGCACCTGCCTTGAGGGTGTGCTCCCCTTGAGGTTCCAGGTTCGATGCTACTATGAAGATTTAATTTTCAGGCGATCTTAAATTTCGCCTCCATTTCCTATGTTGTCTTTCGATCTCTGGGCTAGGTACGGACATGGTTGCCCCTGAGTTTCAAGGCGCGAAGCTCTAAGTTTTCGAGTCAATCAAAAGAAAAAAAAAGTAACATTCCTTGCAATATTTGTGCATTACAAATCTAATCCTATTGCAATAAGTCTTTAAGATTTTTGTATAAATACTGAAAATCTGCAGGGGGGAGTGAGCCTCGACTTGTTGCTGCAGCAACAGCTCAACTGAATAAATTACCATTTTACCATTCCTTTTGGAATCGCACGACCAAACCTTCTCTGGTATTACATTCTCTCCTCTTAATAAACCTACCAAAATTCTTACAACTAGATGTCATCTTGAACTATGTTGCAATCAACTACTTAGTCGGAGATCTCATTGTCCGGTCAACGAGCAGGGATCTCGTATTAGGCCATATGCTAGGGTTTTATAAGAGGGCACTATATAAACTGTCTTAAACCCTAGCCAGTTGACCAACCATTTGTTTTCTCATCTCCTAAATAAAACAGTTTGCTTGCATGGTAACATAGCTAATACGAAGTTAGTAAACCACGTAAATCACTATGTTCATTTTCTCTTGTTTCTTTAATTCTTTACTGTTGTTTCGATTATTCATAACATGTCATTACATGGAAGTTCAGTTAAAAATAAATCAACCACAGTTGGAGAGAATTAATCTAAAAGGATAATACTATGCTGGAGATGTTCTAAAGTTCAATAATAAATGATGCAATTACTATTAAGCCACTACCTCACTATGCATCTTCATGAAAGATGGCAACGGCCATTACATTGAACCAAGATGTATTTGTTGCAACCTCTCTCTTTTTTTTTTAATGAATAGGAAAAGAATTTCATTATAAATATGAAGTTACAAGGAAAGATAAAACAAGATCAAACTCCATAACAAAAACAGTTACAATAGTGAAATCCAGTTATTAATAAGAGAATCATAACTTAATGAGTGAAATAGCAGAGAAATTTACACCAAGACACCACCTTATAAGTAATTCTATCGATGATCCGGTTGAGGGATGATAGATTCTATGGTTTCTTTCCAGTCACATACCCCAGCAGAAAGCCTTGATGAAATTTTCCCATAAAACTTTCTTTTTATCCTTAAATGGTATTTGTTGCAACCTCGGCGTAGCCATACCGTAACAACTTCATAATCTTACCTTCACTGCAATAAATGAGTCAGAGATTCATTATCAAAGGGATGTCAAAAATACAGGATTCTACTCTTTTTCTGTTTATCTTGTTCTCTGGTGCAGGATCTAGCAAAAGAGCTACTAGAAATTTTTACTGCAAGGGAAATGGGGAAGGTGTTCTTTTCAAACAGTGGATCAGAAGCAAATGATTCTCAGGTGCCTTATTTGCACCTTTACTTACAATGTTATCATGTCAGTAATTTTTGTTTACTGCCATTGCAAATTTTATCCGTGATTTGAAAATATGGATGGTTTAGAAAATATATTTCATGTTTTGTTTTCAATGTAAATTTTATTACCTTTTACCCAACTACTGATGGAAAAGAGACAACTAAAATATGAAGCCTTGAAGCAAGATCATTCATTATCTAGTTGAACAGCATGCACTAGTAGTATAAACAAGTGTGGGATATTGTTGAATTATGTTAAATCACCGATCAACATACCTTCTCCTTACCCGTGGACTTGAAAATTTTAGAAAGGTCCTACTCGTAGAATTGAATTTTAACCTCCTGCTCTAATATCATGTTGAATTATTGGTGGTTGATGATTATTGAATTATGTTAAGCTACCAATCTGATGGGTACCTGCGCGAAAAACACACACACACACAAGAACGCTCCAAGAATCGGCAAAACTAGGCTCACGGCCTTTCTTTATTTCCCTCTGTAATTCTCTACATTTACAATCGTCAAACCGCCATTTATAGGCCGGTTCAAATAACAAAACAGAACCCGGTTCATTAACACGGACCGGTCGAACCGAACCCCCCAAACCCCAAATCACCCCGAGCGTCCAGAGCGTCCTCTGTCTCGAACCTGCCCTGTCTCGCGTCGACTCCCGCCTGCGTCTGTACGAGTGTCGCCGCCTACATCTCCTCTATCAACTACCCCTCTCCTGCTTCGACCTCCTCTGATACACCCGCACACCCACGGCTCTATCACAATCAATCTAAAAATTTAAGTCGGTAGGTTGAGATAAATGTAATTATGTCAACTAACACTCTCCTTCACTGGTAGAATTGAAAATTTTAGAAATATCCTACCATGAGAATTAATTTTAAATGGAGAGGAAACGACTTGGTAAGAGCTCGAACAAAGGATCTCTTGCTCTGATATCATTATGTTAAACCACTAATCAACCTAAAAGCTTAACCTAATAGGTTGAGGTAAATATAATTATGCAACTAACAACCATCAATCAATCCAAAAACTTAAACTGATGCATTAGATAAATTTAATTATATAAATCAAAAAAAATTCAATAAACGGTGGCAACAGTTGCAAACTCAAGTCAATTAACTTGCCAGTCTGCAATGTCCTCAGCTTCTTATGTATAAAATGAAATTAATAACATCATTTTCTAATTCATGTAGGTAAAACTAGTTTGGTATTATAATAATGCACTTGGGCGGCCAAACAAGAAGAAATTCATTGCTCGTTCGAAATCGTACGTTCGTAATCAAATGATACTTAAAATATTTTCTACTCACTTTTCTCATCCAAGTTTTGGTATCTGTTCAATCCTAGGTACCATGGTTCCACATTGATATCAGCTAGTCTTTCGGGGTACGGCGATAACAAAAGATATCTATTTAAGAATAACTTGTTTAGCCAAAGAGTTTTAACTGAGGAAATTTTATTGTAGTCTTCCAGCATTGCATAAAAAATTTGATCTTCCTGCTCCATTTGTACTGCACACAGACTGTCCTCACTACTGGCGTTATCATCTTCCTGGTTGTCACCAAGCTGCTCTATTATATTTGAAGTGTTGTTACACAATTTGAAACTCTATTACTTTTATAATTCTAAATGTGACAAGAACATGGCAGGTGAAACCGAGGAAGAGTTCTCGTCGAGATTAGCTAAGAATCTAGAAAATCTCATTCTCAAAGAAGGACCAGAGACAGTAATGTCACAAAACCGGATTTGAATGTTCGAACCTTCGGCATCGGGATATGATCGTTAGCAGTTTTTAACCTTTGCTTTTTCCAGATTGCTGCCTTCATTGCTGAACCAGTCATGGGAGCAGGTGGTGTGATACTTCCTCCTGCTACTTATTTTGATAAAGTAAGCTGCCACTTTATTTGCAACTCTTTCTTATTTAGATGCAAAATCATGAGTGATTCTTGCATTCCAATTCTTCATAAAAAGAGAGAAGCAAAGTGTTGAAAGTTATTTACTAGTTTTTGTTTTTTTACTTCATGAGCAGGTCCAAGCTGTACTGAAGAAATATGACATTCTTTTCATTGCTGACGAGGTAATACAGGGTAAAGTGTAAATTTGGTTATCGTTTAGTTCTTATGATTTTAAAAAACTAGAATTTAATTTTCATAATTTAGAGAAAACTAGAAGTTAGTCTCTATGGTTAGGAAAATTAGAATTTTGTCCCTATGCTTTAATAAAATCTAAATAATAGTTTATATTTTATTTGTAAATAAAATATGTATAAGTTAGTTATTTATGTCTTAATAACGAGAGTGTGTTATAAGTAATTGATTAGGTAAGAAACGTGCATCATTCATACATTTGAAGGTAGATCTACGTACTTATTTAATTTGCATGTGATTTACAAGAACATGAACTATTTTAGGTTTTATTGAACTATATAGACTAATTTTTTTTTTTTTCAAATCATATGAATTAAATTCTAACTTTTTCCAAATCATATGGACTAAATTATAGCTTTTTTAACCATAGACACTAAACTCTAACTTTTTTGAAATTATAAGGACCAAATTTATAATTTTACAATTTTACTACCATTCTTACCTTTCTACCAACTAGAGCAATAGTTCTATGGCAAAAGTATTTGCCGCAAACAAAGAGGTCATAAATTTGAATCTCCATTCTCTGGTTAAACTATAAAAAAAAACATCCTTACCTTTCTCACTTCTTTTACCACATGACCTAAAAAGCTCTTCCATTTGTTAGGTTATTTGTGCTTTCGGAAGGCTCGGGACGATGTTCGGATGCGATAAATACAATATTAAGCCAGACTTGGTATCGATAGCCAAGGTGAAGTTGGACTAATTTCAAGAATTTAGGTAGTTTGTTTATAGCCTGTATAATGCTTGTTTGTTGAATTTTGCAGGCTCTTTCTTCTGCATATTTGCCTATTGGTGCTGTCATTGTTAGCCCTGAAGTTTCAGATGTCATTGACTCCCAAAGCAACAAGCTCGGTAAGTTAGTTACGACGCAACTGAAAACGTACTCGTAATGACGATGTCTTTTTATCCAGGTACTTTTTCCCATGGATTTACATATTCTGGACATCCTGTTGCATGTGCTGTGGCAATTGAAACACTGAAGATTTACAAGTATGTTGTTTACTGCATTTACTCAGTATCAAGTCTTTCCAATATACTCTTATTTATGAAGATTTACAAGGTATGGTGTTGTATATTCTGCAAATTGTTCCATTCATAGAGAGAGAAATATTGTTGAGCAAGTTAAGAACATTGCCCCAAAGTTTCAAGATGGTGTAAAAGCCTTCTCTAACAGTCCTATCATAGGAGAGGTATAGTTCGAGTATTTGTTTCTTTCTCGTTCGGTATAATACGGGGCTGTTAAATGATTTCTTGTGTTAATTTGTTTGGTTGTTTTTGCAGATAAGAGGGACTGGATTGATTTTAGGCACAGAATTCACAGACAACAAATCACCCAGCAATCCATTTCCTCCTGAATGGGGTATTATCTTTGTTGTTGCAAAGTTTCCATCATTTATTCTATCAATAATCATGTCGATCGAAATCATAGTTGACTTGTTTCGTAAATTCACAGCCCATTTTTATACATAGAGAATCCAAATTTCTATACCTATGTTACTACTATGAAAAGAAGAGAAAATTCAAGAGGGTGTTTAGAATTGGAGAAGAGGAAGGGTTGAATTCCTTGTTTGTTTTTAGTACATCACAACCTCTCCCTAACTCTTCCTCAATCTCTCTTCAATTTTTCTCCAACATCCCATCAAACTTTATATCAAATTTGGTCTAAAATAAAAACATTTTTTCCTAAACACAAATTTCAAAAAAAGTTTCTCCAATATCTCCTCTCTAAATTACCAATCCCCAAACAAATGCTTCATGTTCCCAAATTACTCAATTTCCTCTTCTACCTCCTCTCCTCTCATCAACCCCAAAATTCAAACACCCCTGAGATCTCAACATGTTGAGTAATACTCAATGAATGCAAAAGTTGGACATGTTTGGTTACGGCAAGTAGGAAAGAAAAAGAAAGGGATAAAAGAAGAGAAGTGAGAGTAAATTAGTGATCGATGAAATGACAATACTACTAGCCAAACTATGGGAAGAGATCTTTTTCCTTCTCTACCCATCCCTTTCTACTACTACAAACATCTCTTTCTACTACACCAAATATGCTCGTAATATTTTGAATCTTATGGATTTACTTATAATTATGAAAACTGAATATTGTCTCTAGATTAGTTCAAGCAAGGTTGACATGACGTGCAGGAATAGGTTCATATTTTGGAGCAATGTGTGAGAAGCACGGAATGTTAATACGCGTCGCCGGAGATAATATAATGATGAGTCCTCCCTTTATAATCTCATCTGAAGAAGTTGATGAGGTACCGTACAGATTCTTGCCAGAAATCCCTCAGACAATTTTCTTGTCTATTTTAGAATCTAAGAAGCACGGACACTTCTATTTTGACAACGTATCCGTGTCGAACATGTGTCGGACACCGACACATCTGGACACTCTTTGGACACGTGTCCGACATTCAAAATTTCGTGTCCTCTTTATTATTATTATTTTAAATTTCGGACACACCTTGGACACTTCATGGACACCTTCATTTAAGACTTATTTGTTTCAAGTTGGTAGAGATCGTCGACAACGACATCCACCGAAGATAGACATACTAAAATGATAAAAAAAAAAGAAAGAAAGAAAGAAAATAGAGTGAAGAAAAAAATGAGATAAAAATTAAAGTATTTTGAGATTGTTTAATGTAGGCTTATTAATTTTGATTTGTGTGCTTTTAGTATACATGTAAAGAATGATGAGATTTTGATCTTCATTGGATTTAAATGGATTCATATAACTAACTACGTGACTTAATTTCAAATTCATCCTTAATTGAAATATTTTTCATAGTTGATAAATTTCTTTTACTATTTTGAATTTTATATTTTAATGGTATATCATATAAAATTATAATAAATAACGTGTCCTCTACGTGTCCGTGTCCTACATTTTAACGTGTCATGTCTGTATCTAGTGTCCGTGTCCGTGCTTCTAAGTTCGGAATTCCATTAACAAATCCTCATAAAGTTGTGAAAAATACAAGCTAATAAGGGATAATAAAGATTAATTTAGGAGGAATGAGAAAAGCTAATCTAATTTGTAGCTGTTTTATTGGAGTAACAGAGGATTGTATGAGAGAATTAATGTGCAAGTATGAAACTTGATTGCTCTTATCCTGAAAATGGAATTATTTGCAGCTCACAAGCATCTATGGAAAAGCATTGAAGGATACTGAAGAGAGGGTGAAGGAACTCAAATCTCAACAGAAGTAGTTGAACCGACCGAGGGTAATCGACAAAACCGAAAGGTCTGTTTGTATGAATGTAAAGCTGAATGTATGAAGTTAGAGTTCTAGTCTTTCTTTACTCCCTTTTAGTGAATAAATAAGGAAAAACAAAAGAAATCTTATTGAAGTGTGTATTATTATCTCAGCCTTAAACCATTCCTTCCTTGAAACACCCCTTCTTTGAGGTATCAACTATTGAAGCATGAAGCTCATATGGAATCAATGGATCAATGCCATCCTTCAAAAATCTAAACAATTCATCCCTCAAAAAATCAATGACTAACAAAAAGAGTACACTAAGAATAACCTATTTTTTCTTACATTAATAACACAGGTAACAAGTTGGCAACAAAACAAGCTTAATTATTAAAAAAAATCAAAATCAGAATGATTATGATATGATATAAACAATTATTTCAATGACTACAAATCTTATTTTATGGGGAAAATAAATTAAAATCTATTGATATATTATGTTCACATTGTTAATTTCATTAATATCTAATGAATAAATATTGAAAATGTTGATTGCATGTAAAAGACATTGTCTAAAAGAAAATGATATACGAATTTTACTTAATTATACATTTCTTTTCTAAAAAAATACTTTCTTATACATTTGAAATAGTTAGCCAAACGTATGCCCCTATCAATTATTAATTTCTACAGGCAAAGCTATAGAGAGACAAAACACAAAAAACACAAAAATGATGGTTAAAATAGTAAAAAAAAAACACACAAAAGCCCAAAAAGCACATCATGAGCCTATTCTCCTAGGTCGGAACAAGTTGATAGGATCCCATTTTTACGTCCCCATGTCCCTCTCGTGTGGCGACATGGGGCGAAAAAAGGAGAGGGATGGGGTTTCTCTCGCTTTAGGCATAGCAGGCCCCCAGTGGGAGGCCTGCCTCCCGCACAACGGGCTATCAGCTCAGTGGTAGAGCACACCCCTGATAATTGCGTCATTGTGCCTGGGCTGAGAGGACTTTCAGCCACATGGATAGTTCAATGTGCTCATCAGCGCCTAACCCTGAGATGTGGATCATCCAAGGCACATTAGCATAGCGTACTTCTCCTGTTCGAACCGGAGACTAGATGTGCCAAAAGGTGCACACCTTATTGACCACCTAATTGATCGCGCCTCACAGCATTGGTAAATCATCATTCTTCTCAATCAGTTCTAAAAATACTTGCATTAAGGTAAGTTGGGACTCACTTTTAAATCATAATGTATATATTATACTTATAAATAAGCAATTTCTAAGAAATGAAAGTTTTGAGTGATTAAAAGCATTTATCAGGGTAATTTTGAACTTGATTATACTGAATTTTTCCAGGCTAATGACACATTCACCTCTAAAAACAGAGCAAGCTCATTCAACTAAAATTTGATTTAGATGGAACATAATTTTATAACTTGCGAACAAGCTAGAAACAGCAGGGGATCAAAATTCGAAAACAGCACAAAAGTAAAGAACAGTGTGGGATCAGCAGATTATGGAGGAAGAATCTAAATAAAAAACATAAAATTCCACATTGAGTAAAAGAATCAAAACCATCAACAATGGAAAGGAATCTCCGAAGTTGGACCAGCTCATCATCTAACATTCGAATTTCTTTCTATCAAGAATCAGAAACTTAGTTGAATCCGAATGTGAGAAAGTTCAATGATATTGAAATATCCAATTAGGTTTCATTGATTGAGAACTAAAGGAAGATTAACAAAAAATAGAGATTCATAATTATAAAATGGATTCTCAAAATTCGAAACAAAGGAGTAAAAAAACCTCGAAAGCTCTAAATGATTTCCTCAGAACCTAAGCTTAGTGAAAAACCACCTGTTCTTCCCAGTCTTAAACCTGTCCTCCAACCTCTTCTTGATCTCCTTAGACGCCGCAACCTTCGAGCCCTTCGATTGCAAGCAATCCACATTAACTACATCTTTGAGATCGACATCAAGAGTGTACCTCGTCGGCATGATGTGCTGGTAGTTAACAAGCTTGATGAAGGCCTTCACTCTCGATTTCTTGGCAGTCTTCTTCGTCGAATCTTTGCGAATGACCTTGCTCGGATACTTCTTTATTCCTGCAACCAGGCAATGGCCATAGGGCCGATCGCGGGTTCCGTCGTCGAAGTTGCGGACGATCACAGCTTTCCGTCCGGCGAATCTGCCTTGCAGAACAATAACTGCCTTGTTAGGCTTAATGAACTTCACCATTTTCAAACTTGCTTCGAGCTTCGGTTGCGAAAATGCAGCCTGATCTGGCGACGACGATGAGAACATAAACCCTAGGAACAGAGTAAAGAGCAGCTTATTTATACCTGGTAAACCGAAGCCCTAGTTTACTTTGGATCTGGGCCTTAAAAAGAAAATAACAGCCCTACTTTTTCTAGAAATAAATCTCTTATTTAAATTTAGTCTTAAATTGGTATTAGTTCTCAATTTATTTGAGCGTAGACCCAAGACTTGTTATCCCCTCCCAATTTGTACTTAAAAAAAAATAAAAAACCCCACTTCTTGTTCCTCTTTACGGTTCTTGTCAACAACACAACAACAATCAGACAAATGTGCATCTTCACCTAAAAGTACATAAGTCTGATAATATTACCGTTCATCTTCTGATTCTTTTTGTGCATATCATGTATAAGAGGCTATCATTGTAGTGTGCATCCTCATCCCATATTACAAAGGTGTACATATATAGGTACACAATGTATGCTTACGTGTACATATGCATATTCATATATGAGTTTGGTCTATACATATTCACCTTCGAGTTTGTTCTGGGAACGGGTGGGTTATATATATACCTACCCTAACATGGAGAGTTTAATTACCTTTGGTCATATTTGCTGCAATATTTTTGTATATATCAACAAAATCTTCCTAAAAAGTTATATAAAAAAAATTGAAAAGGAATAATGTCAGAGAATGAAAGGAGCAAGTTCACATTTAAAGATGTTGCACAAAAGGAAGAATGTCCCAGCACTTGAGACAACAAGGGCAGCTTCTACGAAACGAGTTGGTTTGAACCCTGGATATAGGATGAAGTATATGACGAAAAACTACCATATTAACATCTAACCATTACAAAGAGAAGACATTTAAACTCATGAGTGGTAGGCAAGAAGATTCACATGTCTTCTTTTCAAAATTTGATGTCGAACTCATGAGTGGTAGGCAAGAAGATCTATGGTCGTATGTATAGTAATAGACATTAATTCTACACGTGTTAGTTGTGTGTATATTGTATATTTAAAGAATATGTACCTACAAAACCTCATATGTACGGGCATAGAAGAAGGTATGACAATAGTTTACTAGGGTTCAAACTTTTTCGAATTAATATCTAACGTTCGGTTGGTTTAATTTTTTTTAAAAGTAATAACTAAAAGAAGTACTAGTGTCATGGTCAAATATCCTTTCGCTTTTTGTGTGTGTTTTAAATTTGTTGATATTTCTTGTTGCAATATTTAAATTTTGATTTTTCAAAAACTTTTAATCTTTTATCTTTTTTAATTAAAAAAACCTTGCATTAGATCTCTTTTTAAAGTAAAAAAAAAAAAAAACTCTAAAAATATTTAAAGATATTCCTTTAAAGTTTTTTTAAAGTTTTTTTTTAATAATATTTAAGATATTCCTTTCAAAAAAAAAAAATTTAACATATTTTTTAAGTATATTTTCTCGAGTTAGTTAATGTGAATTTAAACTCAAATTTATTAAGACATAAATATTCAATTAATAGGAATGATATAAAGGTCAATTGCAATCTATTTATTTATTTTATTAAATCTAAAGTATTAGATTTAGACATTTATTTAAATGTCATAAAAGAGTAGACGTCTCATGAATTATTTCTACAAAAGTAGTCATTTGCCTAATTAACCCTTGTATATAATTGGGACATGATCAAATAAATACTCGATAGAGAATAATGTTAAGTTGTATTAATTTTATGGGCATGTTTGATGGAATGATTAGGGTTAAGTTTAGAGAAGTATTAAGTTAAGCTGAGGTTATGTTAAGTTGTGTTTGTTGTAATGATTAAGTTAAGCAAAGTTAAGTTAATTGATTGTTGTAGGGATTTTGTTAAGCTGAATTAAGTTAAGTAGTGTTAAGTTAAATTATGTTCAGTATGAATGTTAAATTAAGTTGGGTTAAAAAAAACCAAATTATTTATTTATTAAATGAATAGGTAATGAATTAGATGAACTAACTTTCATTTAAACAATGAACACATTAACGTGTTCGATTGTTTCATTGTTGGTTGGTAATCCCATAATTCTCTCTGTAGTAGTAAGCGATGAGATTAGTTCACGAAGAACTGTTGCAACCTTAGACCGCGTTATGTCTTTTTCCTTCTTCATGACCTTCAACTTTGTTTTAGGCCAAACATAAACCTTACGAAGTTTAATGTATTGCATGTCTAGTTTGACACGTAGTGTGTCAATCATCTCCTGTTTCAATGATACCCTTTTCTGCTTCTCCTCGACAGAAGAGGAAGACAGTCTCCCATTTTTGTTGGTGGGTGTATTCGGACCTTTTTCCTCATCAACAAGAATTTCAGGCCTATAGTAGGGTTGGGAACACCCTTCCTCAATCTCGAGCCTGATACAATCATCTTCTACAATATCTCTCACCCCTTGTATGAACGATTCACCTTTCTAGTCTTTCCCGAAAGTATATGCTAGATCATCGTAATAAGAAAATGTTTGTTGTTCATACCCGTTGCATTTGGATGTTTCTGTGAAGAGAAAAACTAAAATAATATTTTAAAATATATTGAAATAATGTTATTTATTTGAAGATAGTTAATACCTGGACTCAAGTGTCCAAAACAAACTACAAGGTATTGTCCCTACAACAAATTTTATACCCTTTAAACTAATAATGATTGATTATTGTGCATAATTTCATTTTGTATCCCATTTTCTTTTCCATTCAAACCAACCAGGCTGGCTTGACCGTTTGCCAATCGAGGTTATGAGCTTGTGCATTGGTACTTATGAAAAATGAGGTTTTGTATAAATTCGGATTCTTTTGTTTTAATTTTTTTTTTTTTGGTTTTTGTGTGGTCAGAGAAAGGCCTCGTAACTTCAACCTACCACATTATTGATTTCATTATCTCTCTTTTTTTCTTTGCTCATAAACAGAAGAGTTTTTTTATCCTTAAAAAAAATGAAAGGATCTTCTTCTGCTGACTGAATGCATAAACATGACTCCACAACAAATAATAGAGAGAGAAGCATGATAATGTCCTTTTCTTCTTCACATTTCATTAATTATATTTTGTTTGTATTTTTTTTATTTACAGAGTTTTTGGCAATTGTCATGCATGATAATGCCAATTGGATTTGCGCTCTATCCCATTCCTTATATACTAAAGTGGCAACTTGGCATTATCTTTAGCTGTTGTAACTATGTGATAACCGAGGTATCAATATCTATAGGTCTCACATGCTTAAATCTAATTCAAATTGAGGTAATTTGATGATAGAATGGTAGTGAACATGAAGTAGGAAGGAAATAATATGTGATCTTAAATCGGAAATCGTACGAGAATGTTATAGGAAATTGTTAGTGTGTACTAGGGTCACACCGTGTGTGATAGCATGAGTTTAGCAGGATATTAGTTATACATTGAGGGAGTTTGGCTAGAGTATAAAGATGATCATTTTTTTAATTGACAAAGAGGTGAGAGTATTGTCCAAAGGCACCTCCATATATTGGGCATGAGTTTACGTGTGGATGTTGAGTTTTGACTCGAGTAGTGAATTGGAATGTGGAAAGAGGTGCTTTAGGGCTATATTATGTGTCATGTTGTGAATAAGTTCTAAAGAACGTCAATTGTTCTCTCCATGTACGATACTTACACATTAGTGGTTGAATGAGAAATGTTTGATGTTGCTATCTAGGCCTTGGATGGTTAGTCGGCCAAAGAAGATGGATATCGTACGTGTCAGTTGCAGTTTAGTTGAGGTGTGTAACATGTTGGTTTTCAATTTATATGGTTAGGACGTTTTCACTTATCCCTTTTACTAGTGTGATAACTGTGTGGGTCATGAATGACTTTTATAAAAGTTGCAAAATCCTACGTGTGTTTGATGGGTATGGTTAAATTTAGATGCAATGAAAATGTGAAATAAGTTAAATTGGAGTCTAAGCCTAGTAGTATGATGATAAAAGTATTACTCCTAGAAGAGTGAGTTCAAAGGCTAGGATCTATTGAAGTTATGTGTTTAAAGACACCTGATGTACCTTAAACGCATCGTTACTACTTGTGAAGTAAAGGAATGTTTAATATTTCATGGGTGTAGTGGAAAAGAGTCGGGAAAAAGAATTAAGGCTTAAATGAACTAAGACTTCATTAGGGTCGAGTTGTCTATGCAAGGGTGGAATATGGTGTGATCAGCTCAAACTCTATGTCTACTTATGTTAGGTGTATGATTTACTTCTTAGTGAAGTATAGGGGTGAAGGAAAAATAAAAAACCATACAAAACCAAACCGAACCGAACCAAACCAATCTAATGTATCGATTCAGTTTTTTAGAACAATATTGGATCAATTAGTTTGATATTTTAAAAAATCGAAATATACCGGTTCAGTTTCAGTTCTTGATCTTACATGTGATGATTCATATTTTGGAAGACTGCATACATTGTAAAAAAGTCATCTTTTGTGTATACAATTTGTATTTGAAATAGCAAGGCACTTCAATTGAAGCCTACTATAATGCTTTTTATATATACAAAGTTTGAAAAATTGTGGTTCCATACATTTTTCTATGTGATTTTGGATATATATTGTAAAAGGTTAAGTACTTAAAATATATAGATTTAAATCTTGACCCCACTATCTCTGAACTTGTAGTAGTAGTTATTTGAATTTGGTGTTGTTTTGTTAAATTTTAAACCTTACTTGTTTGAAATGTTAAAATGGCTTAAAAAGATGATTTTTATGTGTTTAAACTTGAACTTCCTAAATTGAATATTATGTTCGGTTATTATCGTATTATATATACTTTTAAGATTTGTCTCTGTTATTATGTATTATACACACTTTGATAATTGAATTTATGATTGATCATGTTAAGTGTGGATTGAATATTATGTTAGTTGTAGTTAAATTTAATTATTAATATTAAAACATCAGATTTAAAAAAGATTGTTGGGAATTTACAAGATAAGTTTAAAAGTGTCAATGTATTGTGGAGGTAAAACAAATGAAAAATAACAATAATCATGTAACAGGATATTGAATTCATGTTATAAATTTGAAATTTGAATTGTCAAACTGACATATCACACCATTGAAAAAAACATAAATAGAGAGTAATATAAAATTGTGAACAATATAACATTATATTGAATTCCTACACGAGCGTATGTTATGACCCAACTCTCCACATCGACCACATTTGACTTTTGTCTTCAATTCAACACTTGACTTTCATCATGATTTCTTCAGTCTTTCCATAGGGCGTCGAGTAATAAGAGGTTGAATTTTGATATTTTTAATATGTGAAGGTATGTCTCATGTTTCAGGATATTGAACTAAAAAATAATACTGAATAAATATTTCTTATGTTGCAGCAAATTCCTTTTTAAGAAAATTGCACATGCATATTTACAAGGGATTCTTAGGTAATCGTAATCCCTACATGTACAGGTTTGATCAGCCAAATTCATCTGATGTTGTTCGGTTCCATAACGAACTAAAAACTGAGATTGATGAATATGATATACATATGTTACAAAATTAAATTATTAACTAATAATAATACATAGAAATATGTAAATAATACATTAGTAATATGTAAACAATACCTGTTTGGAATGACCATGTCTAATTTGTTTTCTCAATTTTTCTTCACATGCTTCAGTAAAGTTAGTTGGTTGTTCATTTGCTTTTGTTATGCGTAATGAAAGCTGTAAATAGAAGCTCCCTTACTTTTAGTAGATTATAACTTTCACATGAGTTTGTTGTCATAATCTTCCATCGAGATTTTGGACAAAAAGCATGAGCCTACTTTTAATATCCGATATCATTTAATTCATCACTAATTTTTGGACAACCACTATCCAAATGACACAGACATTTCAAAATTTACGTGGTTAAAAGATTTGGCTGCTTTGAATAATGTTTCTGAATCTAACTTTGATTTAAATTTCTTTAACATATTTTCCTTTATATAAATAGTGCAAAGACCATGAAAAGCTTCTAACCAAATCTCGAAAATTGAGTTCTCAATTGATGTGTGTCTATTAAAAATTATAACGATATCTTCTCTATGATTGATTTTTTTTTTCAAGTAAGAAATAAACCATTTCCAAGATGTGTCCTTCTCTGGATCCACAACAACAGTCGCTAATGGAACAATATGATTATTACCATCAGACGTTGTTGTTGTTAATAAAATACCTCTGTATCAATTCTTCTGAATGTTCCATGTATGCTTATCATTGGTCTACAATAAGACCATGCATTTATCGAAGCTGCCAATGATGGAAAGAAGTAAAGGAATCTACCATCATGCTTGTACTCGAGTTCTATAACAGAACCTGTTAAAATATACAAATAGTATCTTAACAATATTCTCGTAATACCCCTTGTATTAGTATTAATATGGTATTATTTATACTTAATTAACAGTTGATTAGAAAACATACCTGGGTTTCTTTGATGCACTATATATTCATGTGATGGTAGTAAAGCGTATGAGTCTTCAAGCGATCCATAGATTTCCTTCATGATGTACTGTTTTGCACGATATGCTTTGTTGTATTTAATGTTCAAACTATGGTGTGTAAGTACATATCTAACAATAGTATATGAGTTTCATATTTCTTACTCATTAGGGTTACCTTATTTTTCATGATTTCCTTTATGAGTGATGCAGAAGCTTGCTTTTGGGAACTCATGACAACGTCTAAAGAACATGAATGATGATCAACAACTTTTGAAATAACTCATGTATTACTTGATGTCGGTCTCCTACGACTAGCTCTAAATGTCCACTTACACCTTAAGTTTTACATTTAACAACCAAGTATTTTAAACAAACTGTTTTTTAAAAGAATTGAAAATTCTCACGTAGAGCAATTGAGCGCAGAGCATCTAAAACTTTATTTTTACCAAAGAATATATCGTTCTCTTTAATTGTAAAACCTAAAGGAAGGTTACCAATATCTAAATTGTCATAAACTCTACTTCCATTAATCGATGAATCCACATCTTGTAACAAGTTATGGTACTATACCATTGATGGTGATGGAAAATTGGAATAATCAATTATTAAAGTACAATAATCAATAGTTCTAACTGATAGGGCACAATACAACTATTCAACGTCATTATCACTGAGTAGTTTAATTCCCTCATGAAGATACAATAATGAACCAAGATTTATGATTATTTGTTGAACTAATGTAATGTGTGTGATCCCTTGTCGATTGTAGTATCATATATATTATAATTAACGTACATGTGTTGATTTCATAAACCTTTATCCACAATCCTAAGTGGGATGGAGTTGGAACAACATGATTCGTAAATAATATGATATTAATATGCACGATTATAAGATAATAGAATTATAGTATATGTTATATAGTACGTCAGTATGAAGAATACGATACATACTTATTCCTGATAATATATAACTCATTATAACATATTGTTAACACTTTACCAATAACATAATAATACGGAAATAAAAACACGTCGACATACTAAATTAAAAACCTCTATAATAACAAGTTCAAAAGACTATAACTCATAGATAAAAAACATTATATGAATTAAACATTCAAAATAGTAAAAACAAGCAACACAGAAAAATTTGAAGCTAGCCGAAGAAAAAATGCATGATGACCATGGCAAATGGCTGAACAAAAAACAAGAAAAAAAAACAATAGACAAGAGGATTTTGTTCCATTTCTAAAATTGGTCAAAATAAAAAAAGACATTACATTTATATATAAGGTATGACATATTAATGATATTTCAGAATTTATTAGAATAATTTAAATATTTGAAAATTTTTCATATATAACAAGCAAGAGTACAAACGGATTTTGTATTATTTAACAAATGTAATTAGTTATAGAAATAATATAAGTGTAATAAAAATTGCTTTTTGGATTCCCATATAATAATTATACCCTATTTGAATATTTATGCTAAATTCTCTATTTATTTCTCGAGCAAGATCACTTACACTCAATTTGTTGTTTATAGAAAAATTATGCAACAGTGTGGAATAAAACCTAAGGCATAAAATCATAGAACCTAGAACAAGTAAAGAAACAGAGGCATAAAAAGTAATAAACTTATAACAAGTTATACTCAAGTACATATGAATCAATGAAACATCACTAACTGAAACTTATATCAGAGAAGGATTGAAGCTAAACAACAGGTGAAATAAACTAGTACAAGATAAAAAAAAGAGGACGAAGTGAATTCAAACAATATGATACAAAGTTCTGAGAATGGGATTCACTTGTGTTACTTGTAAAACAAATGAGATACTTCAAATATGGAATGATCAACATGATCTAATTTGAAAGAGAAAGTCAAGAAATTCTATCCAATAAATGATGGATATGAAGAAAATAAATCGTCAAAAGCAACACAAAAATAAAAGAAGTAAATCAAAGGTCACTCACAAGCTAGGCAATTGTAACAAACAGATTGAATTGGTCCCCAAACATTCAACAATGCATGAAGGTTATTTAAAATAATGATGAATTAAAGTGGTTGTGTGAGATTTACTTAATAAATTGAACAAATCCCATAGTAAATGTAACAAATCGAATGACAAGATAGTTATCAGAATTTTAGTTCTAAATTAGTTATTGTGGTTGGTGTGTGAGTTTATTTCAATAATAACCAATAACATACATATTAACAAGAATATATATTGTAAGAGGAAAGACAAAAAAGATGTAGCACGAAAGAAGATAGTGTCAACAGTGCAAAGGATGTATCCCAAATTAAATGATATTTTGACATGCAGATTTAGGATGAATAAACAAATCCAAGGATTTGAAAGAATCATAAAAATGAAAATAATTACATTTAATATGGTAGTTGTATCTTCTCTTATATAGAAATGTCAAACATACAATTAGAACAATTAAGTTTACAGAGAAGAGAATATAATTGTATAGTAGAAAAATCGAAAATCCTTACTTGGCTGATGATCAGTTGGAAAATATGAAAAAAAACGAAAAAGAGGATTCATCATCGCCTAGGGATAAAAGTAGAAATACGTACCTGCACTACAAGATTGGAGGCTTTCGGCGACGGAGCTTTCCGTCGCCGTAGGCCTCCAATTCCGTCGCCATAGGCTAAGGCGACGGAAAAGCTCTGTCGCCAGCTCCGTCGCCTTAGCCTGCGTCCGTCGTCTTTCTCTGCCACCATCGGCGACGGAAACAGCCTTCGTCGCCTCAGCCTAATCACCTTCGGCGATGGAGCTTCTCCGTCGCCTTTACTTTCACTATCTAAGGCGATGGAGGCGTTTCCGTCGCCTTAGGTTATTTTTTTTTTTAATCTTACCTTCGGCGACGGAGCTTCTCCGTCGCCTTAGCATTAATTATCTAAGGCGACGGAGGCTTTTCCGTCGCCTTAGGTTTTTTTTTTTTTTTTAAATCAATTATTTTGTTTATTTTGTTTGTTATTTCAGTTTTAAAATAAAATTTAATTGCAA
>JBBMEG010000022.1:4810374-4823175 GCA_037832605.1 Cyclanthera cordifolia | reverse complement strand
GAAAAGGTGCCCAAAAGAGGTGAAGCTCTAAAGGAGAACCTACTTGGCCAAAATTTTGAAAATGACTAAAAATGATTAGTCTCTAAAAAATAGAGCATTCTTAACAATGAACTACTCTTCAAATTTCGGCAATAAAATATGTTCGAAATGAAGGGTGGGGGTAATATTGTAGGCTAAAATATCTCGAAATACTCGAAAGAGGTTGGGACCCACCCGGAGGCCAACCAAGCCAACGCTGACCCCTCGGGGGTTGGCCAAGTCCATGTTGATCCCCTAGGGTCGGCCACTCCATTGTCGACCCCCAGGGAGTCGACCATGCCTATTTTCAACCCCTAAGGGTCGGCCACGCCATTTTCGATCCCCTTGGGGATGCCCAAGCAAGTCCAACTTCTCTAGGGGTCTGCCAAGGAAGGCCTCGACCCTCGAGGGTCGGCCCTTGCAGCCTCATCCCTCTCGAGTCTGGCAAAAGAAGGCAAACACTCCTTAGGGGGAAAGCCGTGGAGGTGAGGACTCTCCGAAGAGTCGATCGAGTCCAAGTAACGTATAGAGACGCTGCACCCCGCGGTGTCCCTCAGTTACAATGAGTAGGCCAACCCGAGTGGGTTGGTCGTGGAGGTTAGGGCTCTCCTGTGGACGAGTCAACCAAGTCCAAGTAACGTTCAGGGACGTTGTACCCCGCATCGTCCTAGATTTACAACAAGTAACGCAAGGAGACGCTTCACCGCGTGGCGTCCACGGTTACAACGAGTAGGTCAACCCGAGTGGGTTGGTCCTGGAGGTTAAGACTCTCCTGTGGATAAGTCGACCAAATCCAAGTAGCACTAAGAGACGCTGCACACTCGTGGCGTCCTAGCGTTACAACGTGAAGAATGCACCCTTAAAGGAACGGTCGTGGAGGTGAGGACCTGCCAAGGTTGGCTAAGTCCAAGTAACTCCAGAGTTAAGACCATTACACCGTCAAAGGGTAACGGTCAGGAGTTACGCCAATATTCTTATCCAGCTTAATGATGGACGTTTCTAACAGCCGGCCATTAAGCCACCTTGAGCTGCAGCGGTTACGAAACCGACTGCTATTTGAAGTCAATTCATTCTCCATTTCAGGGGACGACGAATCTTAAGCTAAATTACGCTAGTATTCTTATGACATTCTGAGTTCTAAATTATTCTTCTAAAATCTCCTACTGACTTAGGCATCGGAGGTTCTATGCCTCACATCACATCGGTGTGTCTTAATTTGTGTTTTTTTGCAGGTTTTTTCATCCTTAGTTAAACAAATCTAAACGTAGATATCCATTGACCATTTTTTTGCATCGATGAACTATAAATAAAGAAATTCACTTGGTGGACCATGAACTTTAAAATTGAGAGGTAAAAGTCTATGAACAATAACGGTGAAATGCTCAAACTATAAATTATTAACCAATTTGGAAAGCATAAATAGATACAATGATGATGGGAAATATCCAAAATAATCATCAATAAATGATAGCCACTTGTCACCCTAGACGACAAGGGACTCCAACAAGTAGTACACCACACTCGACGACGACGTTTTACTCATTACACATAACGTACAAGGGAGGGTTAAAACGGTGAGTTTAGCTTTCAATTATAACAGGAGACTTAATCTCGATTGGCAACTTTCTACTTAGTCGCATTTTCTTCAAGCTTAAGTTTGGTTTAGCTCGATTAGGTGCCGGGAAAGAACAGAAACTAGAGAATTGGATTTGTTTCCCGTTTTTCTTTGCTATATTTATGCCAAGTTGAAGGATTGGCCAAGGTTTTGCTTAGATTTATCGACAATTCATCGCAGGAGTGTGAGCATCGCCGCAACTCATTGAGTTTCTCAGCAGCTAAACGACTTGATCTTTCTCCAATTGCTTCCGATTTCCATTTTAGGTATTGTTCAGTAACCCTCGTTCATGCTAATTTCATTTCTCTTATCACCTTCTTTTAATTATTTTCGTAGCTTGCTCTGATCGGTGAGAAAATTATGTCGCATTTTAGAATAGAAAAATCTGTGCTGCATTCGGTTTACTGTCA
The DNA here is from genome assembly GCA_037832605.1 of Cyclanthera cordifolia. Classification (NCBI taxonomy): domain Eukaryota; kingdom Viridiplantae; phylum Streptophyta; class Magnoliopsida; order Cucurbitales; family Cucurbitaceae; genus Cyclanthera; species Cyclanthera cordifolia. The sequence continues at coordinate 4,821,132 of JBBMEG010000022.1, read as the reverse complement.
GTGGATTGATGGCTGATCTATGGAAGAGATGTAGAATTCATTGAGCATCAATAAATAATCTTAATTTTTTTGGGTTTGATTGGAAATCCAGGATATATCTTCAACATAGGTCTTTGATGCTTAAGAAGTGAAGTTTGATTTGTGAGATGGATACTTTCCCTTTCTAAATTGCTTCAAGCATTCGCTGGAAAAATGCTTGTCTATTATTTCCATCTGTTTGTAGCAACAATTTCTAAGTCGTTTCTTGAAAAAATAAATACATTTGGAAAGTTAGAGATTTAGCTGTAGAAGGTAGACAGAGTCACACATGAGATCTTGGATTTGGAAATATCTTTGGCCTTCCAATACTGAATATTTTTGGGAAGGTGGAGAATAAGGGCAGAGGAAAGAATATTGTTCTCCTATTTGTTTGTCTTGGTTAAGAAAATTATATTAAAAAAATTAAAATTTTCGGATTTTTCTCAATGCTTTGTTTCCAAATTTTTAATTGGAAAGATTATGTATATGCAAAGCTGAACTGTAAAATTTGATTGCTAAGGGTTTAGGGACTTGTGGCTATCGAGGTAATATGACTGAAAAGTACAGCAATGTAAGTGCAAGCTCAAGCTCAAGTTTGAATAGCAGCTCTCAGGACACTGAGGATGATCATACTATTGCTAGAATCTTGGCAGAGGAAGAAAACTTGACGTTTAATAACAAGCTTGGGAAGAGACTCTCACATCTGGATTCCATCCCTGTAATACTTCTTTTTAGCTAGTTAATTGATGCATTAATTGGATCATTTACTCTTTTTATTTGTGTTGTGAATGCAAGGTTCTGTTGAATTTTAATAGCCTTTTGATTTCTTTTCGATAAAAGGTGGGAAAATAAAAAATAATTTCTGTAAATATTAGTTTTAGTTGGTGAACAGTTCTCGAACATGAAAGCTGTTAGCCTGCTACATCATTGATGTAGTACTCAAGAAGTGTGTTTTTTGAAAGACCAAAAACTCATTGATAGTATGAACAAATATTAAAATAAAATATATAACTGTTTGAAATGGCCAAAGAGATTTTAAACTGCAATTGTTGAAAAGATGTGATATGTACATCACAAAAAAGCTACCTAAATGATGGTCCATCAGACACTCAGGGAGTTTCCTTTCTTGTAAGACTCCATTATTTTTCTCAAGCCACAAAAACAAAAGAAAGGTATCACAAATTGAAGCCATGGGATCTTCCTATATTCCTTAAATTAATTATGTCCTTCAAGGAATGAAGAGACGAGGTTGTTGATATTGATGGAGGAGAGCCAACCGCTGACTGTTACTGTGATTGTGAACTGTGGAGGAAAAAATTCTAGAAATTTCCATCATAGAAGCAAATGTTGAAAAGATGTCCTGGGATTCCGAGTCTGTTTTACTCAATGAGCACCATCCTGAGGAGATGATGCAAAAAGAAACCCCCTTTTGAATAAAGTCAGGGGTATTAGTACTTGATGGGAGTTAAGGCTTGGGGATTTCTATTCATAGCGTTTCATATGTTTTCCATTAAGGGAAATCCCACAGTTTGGTCGAGCTCTTTGATCACTAGGCAAATGGTGTCAATAGGACACCTGAGAATTTATTGTTGTGGTGTAACTATGTATTCATAAGTGTCACGTCTTGATATTAATACTATTTTAATATTGCAACTGTATGTTGGGCTCTTCTCAAGAAAAAGAAAAACTACTGTATGCTGAGCTGCAGTGCTTTTACAGTTATATGTTTTCATTATTTTGACTCTTGTCTGCGTAAGATTATAATTATTATGATACCACCAACAAAAAATGCATTCACCTGTATTTGTGTAATTATTTATCTGATCTCGACTTTTAATCTATAATGAAAGAATATATGCATATCTATCCTGAATCTGCAAAATTCCGGAAGGTTATCATTATAAAAAGAGCTGATTTATTATGATCATGGCAGCATACTCCTCGGGTTAATGGAGAGATACCAAACGTGAATGATGCAACCTTAGACCATGAACGGCTGTCAGAGAGGTATTGATTTTATATTTGGTGCTACATCCAAGAAAATTAACTTCAAGGAACAGCTTCATAGTAAAAAAAAAGACTAACCATAAATTGTATTGGCTGAAGATTTGACATTCAACTTTTGACTTATTGTGCTTTGTTCTTAATGTGCATACAACGATGTAGCTTTTATTGATCATAGTGAGTCCTTTAACAGACTGGTCACATATGGTTTAGCAGAGCTACAGATGGAAGGTGATGGGAATTGCCAGGTTCTAATAAGTTTTTTCCAATATATTTTCCTATTGAAATTTATAATCATCCTGCAGTTTATTGCTTATTCATCTAATGATGTTTCAAATAACAGTTTTTTGTTTTCAATTTATTAATAGTTTCGGGCCTTAGCAGATCAGTTATTTCGAAATCCTGAATACCACAAGCATGTAAGAAAGGCAGTCATCAAACAGGTGCTAAAAATTAAAACTCCGCTGTTGCATAGGGTCATTTAAATTGTTCAATCGCGCTTATTTGGTCATTGGTGGTTTGGTGAATGTTGGTAAAAATAATGTTTACAGAAGTTGATAAATGATTATTAAGGGATTGATGAAATATGTGACACACGGGTTTTTGGTTATGGAGATCTTCAATTTTTCTATTATGTTTGAATCTTTTTTTTTTCTTGCAAAGCTAGTTTCTTAATATAACCTCGGATAAAGCTTAAAATTAAATGTCTTTGAGGTTGAGGTTATAGTTTTGGAAGTAATCTTATTGGTATTCTATAAGCTCTGGTTCTAAATGCTGTGGAGTGATAGTCCCATGAATTAGTCTTGATTTAAGTAAGTTTGTCAGACACTCATGTTTATAATAAAGATATAAAATCTTTCTTGTTACCTTCATATGATCTTTGATTCCTTACAACCTTGAACAGCACCATATACACCATATGCTAGCTTTCATAGGACCCTAGAGTGAATGTCATATGGAAAGGTGTTAATGGAAGTGATCTCATATGATTTTTTCTTGAACGTTAGCCAAAAAGTTTCGGCAAATACTGGAATGAGAAGTTTTGGAATACCACTTGAGAGAATCTCACTGCAAAGCAACGCACTTGTACATGTAGTATTATTCTTTAAACGTAGGGGGTGCGAAAGAATAATTCTCACCTTTAGCAGATGACTTTCACAGTTTCAACTGCTTCTCCCCCTATGAGGTGTTTGGAGCAAGAAGAATGAGATTGATTATGAGAAGGATGAGAATTAAGGGGAGAATATGAAGGAGAATAATTGTGGAAAGAATGAAAAGTAGTTACGAATATAATAAAATGTAGTTATAGAGAGAATAAAAATTAGTTGTAGGGAGAATAATATATGGTTATAGAGAAATGTGATTATGGAGTAATGATTCTCGGTGTCCAAACGTGGGTTAGAAAAGGATTCCCCCTTGATCATTTCTCCGATTCATCATCCAGTTTTTAGTTGTGTTTTGCCTGAGGTACTGTTCTGTATATCAAATTAACTTGTGATAAATTTTATTGAACATTATTCTTGAATCCTGAAATTATTAAGACCTGTAACCTACACATCATGAGCATAGCATCTACCTTTCAATACCCATCCCTATAGCTTCACCAGTACCTCCTTTCTCACTCCATGTTTTATTCTAGTTTCGGTCTTTATTTATTATTATTATTATGTTTTTTGAATAACACTTATAGGAAGTAACATAAAAGCCCACTTGCCATATTTTTCTTATTGCATATTTCCCTTTTCCTCCCACTTCAGTTAAAGAAATTCAGAAAACTATATGAAGGCTATGTCCCAATGAAGTACAAAACCTACCTCAAGAAGATGAAAAAGTTAGTTATCTATGACTACGCTTATTGACTTCTGCCCTCCCAAGATGGCGTAGCTTGTCTGATGAATTAAATAATTACTTGTTCAAATTTTAACACGACTTTGGATCTCTTACTAGATCAGGTGAATGGGGAGATCATGTTACTCTTCAAGCGGCTGCAGACAGAGTATGTTGGATGTTAACTATTGCGTAACTGTGAAACTCCTTTTTTATGCATTCTTGTTATGCTGCTAGGAGTTGGATGGAAATATTTGATTCAATTTCTGTTCATTTTGTAGGCTTAACGTGAAAAATATTGTTTACCAATACCTAATATTCTAATTTCTAATATTTAAGACCTTGTAATCTTCTTTGTATCATTCAAAGATCATTTTGTTTTCACCATGACATGTTTAAATGTGCCAAAGGTTGATCTTGAAAATTTTCCTAGATGAATTCTTTTTTTCAAATTTATAACTTTTGTGCGAGTGTACATATGTTGTGTAATTGACATTTCGCCGACTGTTCTTCACTTATGCAAGTGTCTAAACATAAATATATGGATATCTCATCATTTTTCTATTATATTGATTTTTTTTAAAAATATCTTTTTCCACGAACAGGAATGTATATTACAAACTGGTTATAGAAGAAAATAAATGATAAACAAATCAGAAGAGAACAACCACTCAAGTTTGAAAATTTGTCCATTATTCTTTCTCGGTATTATTGGATATCTCTCTGGTATAAGCACCTAGCACGATTCAAATTGTGACCCTTTCGTAGGTGTTAGCGAATGGCAACTTAGCATTGAGACCTTGTTGGTATCATTTCTGCAATGTAATTGAACACTCTTTGATATCTCTTTCACCGTCATAGGTGTGCATATAGTGTGTGTCATACATAGACTTGAATAGTTTCCTGGACTTTCAAATTTCAAATTTATTATGTTGGATAATTATTTCTCTCTTTCTAACATTTTGGCCAAGTCTTAGAAATTAATGTGTATACGATATTGTTTTGGGGTTGACGGGTTGTTATAGCTCTATTTCTACTGTTTGTATTGACTGTTGATTTTGGTAATTGTAGTTTGAAGCGAAGATCTGCTTAGTCACATCTTTTCGAGATACCTGTTATATCGAGATCCTTCCCAAAGACAATAATCCCAACAAAGGTAAAGATTTCAATATCAAAGCAGTTAAATTGTTTTGATTGAGTTGATGGAATTTTAATCTTGAGGACTTCATACATTAGCCATTATTTTGGAAAATATGTAAAATTCTGAACCCTGTTAAAATATCACTTAAACGTGTAGACTGATTATCAGAGACTACTTGTTATTTAGGGTAATGCAAGGTGGAAAAAGTTAAGAGTTAACTTCTGTTTTTCTAGTAAGCCACTATTTCTGAACTACCTTTTCGTTTGGGAGTTCAACTGTTCTTCACTTGGAAACTAGATGACTTTGGACACTCTTGAACCAGGAACATAGATAGAACTCAATTGTATGGAAAGATGAAAGGTAAAGAAATACAAGATATACCAAGTAATTTGAGCTTACTTGGAGCCTCCCTTTCAGTTCACTTAAGATCTAGAATACTCGCCAAATGATTGATGTCTTCTCTCTTCCTCAATCTCTCTATTTGTGACAAAATATCATAAAAAACTTCCTTTTATTTGTTAACTCACCCTTGTAAAATCTTGAAGTTGATCTAACACATTCCTATGATTGGCCTAGGAGTTAAGAAGATCTTAGGAAACCAAAAGATTATGGGTTCAATTTATGGTGGTCACCTACCTAAGAATTAACTTCTTACTAGTTTCCTTGAAGACCAAATGTTGTAGGGTCAGCAATTTGTGAAGTAAGAATAGTGTTTTCAAAGCGCAAGGCATGGCATAAGGCGATATTCTCCTTGATCGCCTCAAAGCGAGAGGCGATAAAAAGGCAAGGCCTGAATGAAGTGAGGCGCAACTAAAATGCATAACTAAATAGTTTATTGAGCATAAATTGATATATAAAACATATTTTTTATTTTCATAAAATTTCAAATCATACATAATAATATTAAAAAGTATAAGAATAATAAAACACACAATTTATATTATTACCATACATATTAAATTATTATTTGTATAAAAAGTAAAGTTAACTGAAAGTATAATAAGACAAAGATTCTACATCAAGTAACTCCAATAAAAATTAGACACGCATGCGAGCACGCATATATTTGAAATAATAATTAAACAAATTCAGTATCCTTAATAGAGACTTTTATGGTTGTTGAACTTCTTCATGAACTAATTCTAGGTTATTCTCGTGGCCCGTGGGTATTAACTTAGCATATTGATAAATAAAGAAAAATTTAACAAGGCGCACGCCTTGGCTTGAGGCGAAGGCGATGCAGGGCGCAAAATGTTGAGGAAAGCGAGGGCTTGATTGAAGGTGCTCGCCTTGACTTTTTTAGAGGCGCAATACTGCCTATGTGCAAGGCGATGGCCATAGGCAAGAAAAGGCGATGGCCTTGAAAACACTGCAAGAATAGTCGAGATGCACATAAACTACCCAAACACTCAAAGATATATAAAAAGGCATTCCTATTCGAACACGTCAGCCTGCAATTGTGGTCAGTCTCGCTACCTCTTTAGTTGTCGCCCCCTCCTTGCTCATTCGAAATAACTACCACAAGAAAGTAGCTCCTATCTCTAAGGGGGGAGACTGAATTTCGCTGTCGACCCTACAACTTTACAAAAGCTTCAAAAGCTCTCTCCTTAACAATCAAGGCGCTTGACATGGATCCCGCCTTATTTGAGTGCTGCCTTTTTTTTGAATTTTCATCCCATTAGAATTATTTAATTATGGTAACCCTTTCTTCTGCTCAGAACTTTGGCTCAGCTTTTGGTGTGAAGTTCATTATAACTCGTTATATGCATGTGGAGGTAATAAAAATGCCTTTTTTATTTTTTATTTTCTTCTTTTGAAAAGAGTTTTTTAAATAGACCTGCTTGTTTCCTTTTTCTTTAGATTTGTGTAGCTGTTGAGTGGCTTAGATTTCTTCCAATTAATCTTTTATTGCAGATGTTCCTACGAAAACGCCTAGAAAAAAGCATTGGCTTTTCTAGAGTAAATGAAACGGTAATATCATCAACCCCTTCTGATTTTCCTATGTATGAACACTCTTGAAAAATAGCTAACACAACAATGCCATATAGTTTTCTTCAATACAAACAGAACAGTAGCTTCTAGACTTGTGTAACAGAATATATATATATATATATATATATAAGCATAATATGTATTTATTTATACACATAAACTAGAAAAGAATAGGAAATTTTATTGGTTGCAGATTTTCTTGATTGTTTTGGTATAGCTGTATCTTTGTTCCTGCCTCCTGGTCATTTTAAAAGTTGTCATAGCCTTTAAAATTGAAATTGTGTCGACTTGAACATAGCTTATTTGGTTGAGAGAAACACGTGCGCGCGCACATATAAAACTAGTTTTCTATGGGTAGGGGAAACAAATTAGAAAATTAGGAAGACTATTATTTTCATTCTCATGATCAAAATAACTTTTGGAAAACAAAATTTCTTTTTAGAGGTATGAAAACACCACAAATGACTGAAAAAATTCAATTTTTCTATAAATACAAACCTCCTCTCTCATATATGAGACCTTTTGATTCATTTATAAAAATTGATTTCTTTGAGAATTGTTCTTTCATTATCCTAAGCTACATCAATAGTTGGACTAAATCTACTTTGACAAAACATTGATTCTTGATGTATTTCTTATATTTGAGATGAAAACTACTTCATTAGCCTTTTCTTTTGATTCTCTTAACTTCAACAGGTGCATTTTTTCAATTGACATCATTTTCTTTTCTCTAATATATTTCTAGGTTGAAGCTCTCTCTTGACTCCTCTCTTCTTGGTGTTTGATTCTTCATAGTGAAAAAAATTGAATTCAATGAGTGCATGATTTTTTTCCCTCAAAATATAACCATTTCAACAAGAACTCTATCTCCTAAATTTATTTCTCTTTCTAACAAGCCCTTTAATTTTTCTACAGTTCCAAACCAAAAATTGCCCACATTTTTTTTTTTTTTTTTTTCCAACTAGCTGTAAGTTTGTAATCATCACGAAGTGATCTAATAGTTAAAGATGACCTACGGTAAGCAAGATGTGATAAATTCAATCCATAGTGTCCACCTACCTAACGATCACCAATCTTAAAAAATTATTTTTCTCTTCCTCTTAAGTAGATACTACTAAAATGATTGCTTTGAAACAATTATAGAAGTTAAAAGAGTGAATGGAACATTTGAAATGATATTGGCATAATTTAAACATGTTATTGATCTCTCCCATACATCTCACCATTCTATTATATACACTCAAAGACTATTGTTTGTTTAGAAGGGAGTGATTAACTATTGCTCATCAAAAACTACTCGTTTGTATTTGATAATAAATAATCACTCTTAACCACTCATCGAATCTTCTATCGAACTACCTCATAAGACATACAAACATCCATCCTCAAACATTTTCAACTACTATTAACTCCTTCGCTCCACTTTTTTTTACAAAAAAATAAACACACCCTAAATGTTAGTTAATTTTTGGTTACATACAATGTCTCTTAATGACCTATCCCTAAATAACTCTATGATGCATATTTCTTATCGGTTTGTCTCATTCATCTCTACGTATTCAATTTCACATCACTTTTACACTCATTACGTGCATGTTTTTCATATATCATTATTGTAAGCTACTCTAAAATCTCACTAATCTCTATCTACAAACACATCGTTTTTCATTCATCCCTATCAACTCACACAAACTTCTCTCCTACATTATATTTTACCAAGTTCTTTAATCCACTCTCATTAGTCGACTTGTCCTCTCAAAATGTTGTTTCATACAATGTTGTGTATGTGGGGATATAATTTTAACATATATAGAGGCAAAAATACAATTTTGTTTCTGAGATTTGGTGTGTAAGGTGTTAAAAGGGGAACATTTTTTAGTCTTGATTTGAAATATTTTTTTAAATAGTTGTTAGAGCCATTGGCTGCTAATTGACTTTAATGAAAAGCTGACTAAATCCTTACCATTGATAACTAACTTGTTCATTTTTTAAACATATTTTATTTAGCGAAATCGATGACCTCAATAAGTTCAATTGATTGAAAATAATGAAATGTAAAATACTTTATTTTGTATGAAATATTTTTAAAATTTTGTTATCTAAAAGCAAGTTAAATCTAGAAAATATTATAAATATAGTCATTTTCAAAAAAGTTAACAAGTATAATAATTGTATTAACGACTATTATCACGTACTCTCTTGTAATACAGTATTAATAATTATATATGCAAATATTTTAAAATTTGACTACATTTGTAATTATTTTGTAAGAATAGCACATAGATTGCAATTTCTCTAACTAAAATAGAAAGGTTAGATAAGAATTTGTCATCTACATCAAATGTTCATCTTTTTTTTTATCTACATATAGATACACGATGTTCAGATGTAAACTTGTAGAGTGATTATTTAGAGTGATTATAAATGAGAGGTTATTTTAAGAAATCAGTAATTTGAATTTTAGTAATAATTCGTTTGGATTATGATTTTTAAAAAGTGATTGCAGATCATAACTCATTTAAATGTAATTATAAATGAATGATTCTCTCAAGAAATTAGAAATAAGTTATTGAAAATGAATGATTTGAAATGAATATTATAATAACTCGTTCAGATGTTGTGTAAAGAGTCATAAAAACTCATTGAAAATGACTCGTTAATAACATGAAACAAACATTTCGGAACAGAAGTAAAAGGTAATAACATGAAAATGACTCGTTAATAACATGAAACAAACATTTCGGAACAGAAGTAAAAGAGAAATTTAATAAAATTAAAAAATAATAATAATTGAAACTACAAGAATTTTTAGAAAAATAGAAAATTATGATAGATGTACTATTCTTACAAAATAGTTATAGACGAGAACTGAGTGAGGATGAAAAATTCTCTCGACAAACTAAACGGAGACGGGGACGGAGACGGGAAATGTATTCTCCATTTTCTCGTTAGAAAGAATTACATCGATTATTAAATCCTAAAAAAGTTATCCAACTTCTAACTAACCATAAATTCCACACAACAAAAATTATACCAGCTTGAAATTTATACAACTTGCTAGGTCGTCATGGCATACAAACTTTGAGCCCAGAGCTATGTAGATAGTCAGATACTGAAAATCTGTCAAAAGTAACTTCCCAACTAAGAACCACAAGGGCATACACGAGTGATTCAAATCCTTGCAAACACACCAACTAAAATTAAAATAATTGGAGTCAAGGACAAAAGTGGAAATATTTTTATATCCGTGAATGTGCGGGCCAGCTTACTGCAGTTCGACTAATCTCATGAGTCATGGGAAAACCACCTGAATCTACAGGCTTTTAAGAAAGGATGTTACACTAAAACCTATCAACAGTCAAACTAAAACAACAATAAACAGTTTTATCCGTTTATTGTAAACAAGTTTTTCTAAAACCACCTAAAGGTTCTAACCTCCTATGGCACTACCTATAACTTGTATAAAAAAAACATTTGTTCTCAGTTTAAAAGAGTAGTGCAGTATCAGTAGAAACACATGTCTATAAAAGGAATGATGAACTAAAATAAAATGAGTTACCTGGCATTTCCGTGGATGTAGGCACTTTTAGCCGAACCACGTAAATCTTGTTGTTCTTTCTACTTCTCTCTGATCTCTCTCATTTTTTCTTGATCTCACATATAGTTTTAATTAACATACAAGGACAAATTAAGAAAGAAGTTAAGCGAGAAAACAGGAAGGAAAAACCAAAGGTATAAAATAAAAGCAAGAAACAAAGATCATGTTTACCTTTAGT
>JBBMEG010000022.1:4767972-4782082 GCA_037832605.1 Cyclanthera cordifolia | reverse complement strand
GATACTCACACTTTTTAATATAGTATCAGAACTCATAAACTCAAACGAATATTTCGGTCTTAAAAATGAAATTGAGTTCCGTTTCAAGATTGATGAACCCAAAAGAGACATCATCATGAGAGAGCATGTTACCAATGTGGAGAGTTCACCAAATATTTATAAGATAAAGTAAACTACTTGTCTCATAATCAATTAGTTTAGAGACAGAAGTCCACACTTTCTAATATATATCCTATAAGAATAGTCAAAAGTTTGTATAAACATAAACGTGTTAGAGATATTTAAAGAAGAAAAAAACATACATACTTAAGGATTAATACATCAGACCTTTCTAAAAATGGTGTTCATAGTGCAAATTCTGACTTTCAAACTGGAATTTCAAACTTTTTATGTAGAATCCTAAATAAGAAAACAATCACAATGGTGAGTTTATTTATACTTTATCCCAGGATCCAATATCATAATTTAACGGTTCAGCATCAAAACATCACGTGAACTAAGAACAGTTTGAATAAATAATTTCGTGATGCACACACCTACAAAGGTGACAAATCGACTTAAAATAAACTACCTAAAATTTAAGCAAACTCTCTGACAAAAAGAAAAGAATACCGAGATAGGAAGTAGGGAGGGACTCGTACTGTAGGAAAGTGAATTAATGCATCAGATCCTCTGTATCTGATTTTTTTCTCATAGTCCAGAATGCAGCATAATATCGATTCTGCAAACATTGTAAGCTTATATGTTTAAGGCAAACCAGATGGAGGAGAAACGAGAGTTCTAAAAGGATAAGGTGAAAACGGATTCTAATTGTTTTTCTACGCATTTTGAGGTCGCATATAATAGAATTGAGTATCTGGCTATCAGAACTATATGACTACATTTTTTTATTTTGTGAATCAAATTGTTTCCTCGAGTGAGGACAAAATAAAGCTTATGCTTACCTGCATCATTGATCTAGGATTTGTTGTGTAAGTCGTCTCAACTGTCCTTTCCTTCTGCAAGATAAATGAGTCATTTTTCAAGTCTATGTTGGAAATTATGAGATAGAAAGGATCTTCAAGACAAACTTTTCTGGAATCAGCTCGTCTTAAGGTTTCTTTTTTTGTGTTCTCTTTCATGTTACTGTCCACAAAATAAATCTCTTTCGTGTCTTTTTTTTTCTTTCAAGACATCTATTTGAATTCAAATTGCTTATAAAATTCTTTATATTTCTTGTTTTTGTACTAGCACGCCTTAGAAATTAATTTCATATGAATTTTCTTAACATTCAAATAATAAAAAGATCAGACAGATCCCGTGAGAATAGTCTAGGTGCAATAAATTGATCAAGTCACTCACTGATATACAATAAATTGATCAAGTCACTCAATGGGGCATTTGAGAAAGGAGAATGAGAATAATTACGAGAAGAATAATTCTCTTACCCACGTTTGGGCTACCAACAATCCCTCGCAATAATTATTCATTTCCCTCGTAATCACTATCCATTACCTCCCTAACCACTTCCCGTTTTCTCCATACTCATTATTGTGTTTCCGCAAAATGAGTATATGCACTCCAAACACAAATAATCATTCTCACTAATAATCTCAATAATCATTCTCCTCCATATTCTTCCCATAGTTTCATACTCTCCATGATCGTTCTCATTCTTCTTGTCCCCAACCCCCTAAGCTCGCATGGAGTGTTTATATTTTGAGCATTAGTTTCTTTCATTTGTTCCTGAAAAGTTGTCTCTTGAGATAGAAAAGTTACTATGTTCAACACTCACAATTACCTCAAACACAAAGCCGTAATGCAATATAATTCTCTTCACATCTTCTAGACTTGGTTCAATGGACATTTCCTGAAAAATGAAATAATTCAACTGTTCAGTCTCTAAGATAAGAGCGCTCTAAAGCAATAAGTTAAGGGATGAGAAGCGTACATCTTCTTGCCCATACATATCTGCGAAATGGTAAAGAAGGGGGCCCAGATTTATCCACACCTGTCACATGAACTTGTTAAAATAAGTTTGCAAATAATTCGTTGTTTAAACATTAACGAGAGAAAGAGTGCTCTTACTCCTCCATCTTTCAAGATTCTTGATACGACCTCTATATATTCAATAATATTATGGGCAGTATCAATGAAAAAACAAGTCACGACTGCATCCCACATTCCTGTATGCATCCCAAAAAACATGAGAATCAAAATTTTGCAGAGTTTCATGGAATCAGCCAACATTCAAAACGATCATTCATACACAAATAATAAATAGTTTTTCCAATATCCTCATTACAGCTTGATATCCAATCATTTGATGCTACAGAATGGATTAGAAATCATAATGGAATATTTGCTGGTATCTTGATCATATTAGTAATCAACTCATACAATTTGCTTACCTACATGACTTGGATCGTTGTATACTTCGACAAAATCACCACCACACATTGAGAAACCTTCCGTTATCCCTGCGCTGCTTTAGAAAATAATGATATCAGGGGAAAGTGAAAATGCCAATCTAGCATACTTCAGCTTTGGCTTAACTCTTTTGTTGATTTCTTAAATTTACTTTTCCTGGTTTTTTATCATTAAAAAAAAATGATTGATATATGAAAGGGTAAATTTCCATTTTGGTCATGCTTTGAGGTTTGTTCCATTTTGGTCTTCAACTTTCAAAAGTTCAACTATAATCTCTGATCTTTGAAATTTGTTCCATTTAAGTCCCTAAACTTTCAAAAGTCCAAATTTAGTTTTTGTACTAAAAAAAAAGGGTAAAATTAGTCTTTATCATAAGTTAATATTAATTGAAATTTGTTCAATAATGTTAATAATTTTAATACAACAAAAGACGATATGTGAACATATATAGAAGAAGATGGTAATTTTTTAAAAGAAAAATAACTAGTAAAAAAATTTCTAAGAACCAAATTTAAGGATTTATTTTTGAAGTTCAGTGACCGAAATGGAACAAATCTCAAAGTTTAGAGACTAAAATTAGAGTTTTGAAAGTTTAGGGACTAAAATTGAAGTTTTGAAAGTTTAGCGACTAAAATGAAAAAAAATCTTAAAATTCAAGGACTAAAATTGGACTTTTCAAGGTTCAGACTAAAATGTAACAAAAGCTCAAGTTTGGGGAGTAAATTGATATTTTACCGTATATGAACTACAAAAGGGCAAAAAGTCTAGAGTGATTACAAAAAGTTCACCCATTTAGTAAGAGTACGTAACTGTCAAGAAAAGAAAACACTAGGTAACTCTTTCAAGCCACAAACCCCAAACTGAAGCCCATAAAATTCACCCATAACATTTATCTCTTCTCAGTAAATGGCCGACCTTCGAGATACATGGAGAGCAAGCTCTAAATGCTATTAAAAAGGTCAACTTGGCACTTTAGCTAAGGGTGAAGTGTCCAACAAATGTTAAGACCATAACATGCTGAAGTATTGGTGCGTCAGGGTGGCGATGGTATAATCAAGCCTATAGTCATCACTCTATACTATAGATAGATATTAATAATTAGAAAGAACATTCTTACGCTTAAAATTTGTTAACAAAGCATCGTCCATCCCCACCAGGTTGATAAAAATAAAAAATCACAAGTTCAAATATTAATTATCCACTACAAAGAAGAAAAAGACCGCAACAACAAAGTTAATGTACATACCTTGCGGGATGAATATCTGGTATTGAAACAGGACGAAGTTGATCAATATCTGAAAGTGAATTGTTATTGCTGTGGATCCAGGGATATATTGTCCATTCACCAACCTTTTGAGTACTAAAATTCAAGAAAGCCATTTCAGAATAAATATATGAAAGTGAATAGCTCTGATCTACCAATAACATGGTGTATGCACCAAGGTAAAAGGTTTTGGCATAAAAGCTTTCTTACTGATTAAGAATAAAACTTGAGCATATCATCATGTAGTATGAAAACTCATTCCCCTGACTTATAAAACCTGGTTTATAGTTCACAATATTCATTATGGTTAACTTTCTATAGAATCAGATACTAAATAGAAAAATCACATGCATACCTAAACATGAAATCTCAAGAGCCAGTCGTCCAAGTCCAGCTCCAGGGACTAAACAAGAAGGAGGACTGATGAACATAATGCCCCAGGTTCAGATTATTTAATCTTCTGGCCATATTTAAAGCAAAAGAGACCATTCAGCATACCTCTCTTTTTTTCTATCCAGAAAAAGGGAATGCAGCTCTTCAAGGATAGGCTTATAGCACTGGTCACGCTCTTTTTGACCCTACATTAGTTTAGAGTAAATAGTGGATTAGTATTTGTTTGCACACTGAAGTCTCAAAAAGCTAATCAAAACATACCTCTGCAGCCCAATCCCTGACAATGTTCCTTATAATACAACGGACCTGAGCAAGAAAGAAAAATCAATTCCAAATTTGACGGTGGTAAACTTATGGTTTCAAAGAAAAAAATTTAGGGTGTGTTGTAGTGGAACAATCAGCTTCATGTCTTCTGTATTCATTCAAATGTTAAAAAATAAAGTTTCATGGAATTAGCTCATGTGAATGACCTTATCAACATCAACCAATGGAACATTCAACTGTAGAGATGGGACCAGACACTCATGAGAGGATGAGCATTCCTGCACATATCACATCAAAACATGAGTTAAATATAAGGCCTCACAATGACATTTTGTATAGGAATGCATCAAAACTACATACATGAATCATTATTAGGACAAAATATGCATGATTGAGGGGAGTTGTGCGGACAGAGCTGATAGTTTAAAGGATTTCATCATCACTATAGAACAATAAATGCATAAATAGAGATGTACTAATCTAATTTGCATAAAGAAGTTTTTCCACGTCCAATCATATAAAGCTCAAGATTTACAGAAAGATCGGAAGAAAAATTATGCAAAGACAGAAAAGAAATTACATTTCCATTACAATCAGAACCACAGTGTCCACTATGTTTATCTGTGACTTTCTCCTCTTCCAGATGTTGATCGTGGTTAACTTCCTTTCCCACTTCCTGTCATGAAGGGTCAAATGTTCTCATTTTTTAACTGAAAACAGAAGACTAAAGCCATCCCTATACTATAGTATGCCTCTGCTGCACAAAAACCCCAGCACAACTTTTAATTTGGAAAAGGGCAATCGCCCTCCCTCGCTTGTAATGAGAGTTAAAATAGTTACAAATGCAACTAAATCAACTAAAAATAATTAGATACAAAATTCTACTGTTATTATCTAGCTTTCTACCCAAAACCAAAGGATAAACAATGATAGATAAACTGATCATGCAATTTAATTTGAACATAAATCATGCAATTTAATTTGAACACAAGTATACAACCACACAAATTGATATTTCACATTGTTGCTGAACCTCAGTGATAGCTGATGCCTTAGGCGAGTCAATTGCACCTTCAGGACAGCAGAATTGTTTGGATTCCAAAGAACACATGCTCCCACTTGTCGAGGTTGGATCACCAGAACAAACATTGCTCTCTCGGGATAAAAAATGTTCACTGACATTCCTCTCTCCTCTACAACAAAATTGATCACCGTGGGCATGATCAGGATATGAATCATCACAACAATCGGTGTCTTGGCTCATATCAAGTGGAGGTTCAAATGCCTGGCATCAATTTCAACGTAGGTAAAAAAAACCATTTGGAGATCTAATTCACGAGACTCGACCCTCATCATATGTAAGAATGCTATTACCTAAGGCTAAAGACGAGCAAAATATTAAACGTGCCTTGGAAAAGAGGAATCCCAGTCATCATCAAATTTTGCAAAAATAATTGGTGTCGAGGCATTCTCTTCGGTTCACTTATCAACGTTCCAATATTATCAAAAAAAATTTATTAGTATTCTTTCCAAGGGTACATTATGTATAGTGAATCAAGTGTATGTATATATTATAATTTATCATATTATTTCTATTTTAAATCCATTCTATTTTTTTAATAACTCAAAAACTTAGAGTTTTGCTCGTCTAAACCCGGGGCACCATTGACCTATACCTAGACTGCGGCACTAAATATATCATAGGACCGGAAGTGAAATTGGGGATCACATGGAAAATTAATCCCCACAACACAACCACCTTGAACCTCAAACTTTGAAGGGAGCCCCCTAAAGCTAAGGCATTTAACCTTTGTGTCGCCCCTAGGGGACAAAAAACTATTCCATAAAGTTCTTTTCAGCTTTTGAAATTGCTAATGTAGAAATTTAATAGTATTTATTTTCTTTTTTAGAAAAAATATAAAGCTTTCATTGAGATAAAAATGAAAAGAAGACATGTGCATACAAAAGAAAAGTCTAGAAAAGAGAAATGTGGTAGAACCTACAAAAACGACTTCCAATCCAACAAGATTTGACTTGGCGAATGAGTACAAAATAACCTAGTAAATGAGGCTCATATAGAAACATCAAATCTAATAAAGGCTCAAATATCATCGGAGAAATCTCCTTCCTTCTAAAGATTATATTTCCTTTAGTTAAAAACCTCTCGTTGTCTCTACTGTAGGATTATACATTGATGTTTTTTTATTACTTACTAGGGGCGAGAATGCATACCTCAAGCATGTTAAAGATGAAGTATGAATTTGTTGAAATACACCTGCAAAGTTAATTTGTCAACCGATTAAACTCTGCATAAGTTCCCTATGAGTTGAAAGTAATCGTTGGTATTGCAACAGCATTTTCACTCCTTGTTCAAGAATTAACCAAGTTACAACTCATGAAGCTAAAAATTACCTGCTTGAAACATTGTTTATGAACTATCTTTTTTTTAGAAAAGATCACAAAACTTCTCATTAAAAGAAGAAAATGAATACATAAAGATAACAAACCCCGAAGGGAAGTAAAAAGAAAATTACAACAAGGGAAACTACTAAAAGTAGAAAAAAAACAAGGCTAAGAAAACAGAGACAAGGCAGAAAGAGGCATAAACAAAACAAAGAAAACATAAACAAAGGCGATTCAGAGGAAAGATTCCCAGCTTGTTGCAATGTCCTGAACAGAGTAGGATTTGAAGGCGCTGGAAAGTGAACTCCAGTGAGAGGCATTAAACAAAGCACGCTCAAATCTAGCCTCCCATGGAGAGATCAGACTATGTTTATGAACTATCTTAAAAGAAAAGAAAAAAAAAAAGAACAGCTATATTATGAAATAAATAGGCTTGACTATCAATATCATAGGCATTTATAGAGCTCTAGAATGAATTCCAACAACTTGCAAATGGAGAGATCAGGGAACTAAATATAGGCTAAATTATTTTCTTTTGTTTGAAAGTATGTCTTTCATTTCATGGGTATATAATATTTTGCATATACACCATTAAATCCCCCAACATCCTTGCACACGAAACTTCATAAAGGACAACCCCAAATTTGTTTTGTGACTATTGTTCCCAATAACAGCAGATGTATTTTTGTAAACCAGAAACTATAGTATTCATAAGAAAACAAGAGGTGGGATCCATCCTCACTTGAGATAGTTGCAACAAATATTAATAAATAACAAAAACCATCTATTAACTACAGTAACAACAACGGTATAAAGAGAATACTTTTACAAATGAAATAACGAATATTTAAATGTGTAGCCCCAGAAGAGCCATGAATCCCATGCAACCAAATCTACTGAGTTCCAACAAACATTCATTGCCTAAGTTCCCAAAGAACTCTAAAAAAATTCCCATGCAACCAAATCTCCCACAAAATAGAAAAGGTCTCTTATTGCATTGACGGGGTAGAGTACTAAACATCCATCAAGATAGTGATGTTTCAAGTTTGCTATTGATACAGGGTAAATCAATAATTGCAATATTGAGTAATAACTAATAATAATGTCAACATTCAAATTTGTCAACAAAAACATTATCAAAACTAAAATAAATGCGGGCACCCTTGAGTATGTAACAGGAGAAAGCTCTGATCCCTATAATAAAAAAACATAAATATTGGCAATGAGATTTAAAATCATTTCAAGAGTGTAAAATATAACTCCAATTGCATCAAGTTTGCACGCTCCAATTCAGTTTTGCGCAAATAGGATCCCGCAAAGACAATGTCTTCCCTTAAATCTCGCAAATTAGTTTTGTGTAAATCATGAAAATTGCCAAGCCACGAATCCTCTTACACAATTTAGGGCTTTCAAGACAATTATCAAGCACTAACTCACACAAATCTGAGCGGATGTATCCATTTTCCAACGCTATTCGATCTAACATGGAATGCTCCCATTTTACACGAAAACCAAGGAACTCTTCAACCGCCTCTCACATAGCATATGTCTCACACTACTAATCAAAATTGTGTGAATCATGGGGCAACCAGCTGCCACTAGTTAAACGCTGAGAACAAGCTAATTTGAGAAACAAAACGTAAATTTGGTAAAGCTTACTTCATTTGATTTACTAGCCGATATTTATAATACATTTGTCACACAAAAAGAATCGAAGAAATAGAGAATGAATAGAATGACGCCACAAGGCTCGCTACACGACAAACAATTCTAACGGATACAAAACAAACGAGATGACGATGTTTTGTAAAACATTTACAGTTATCTTTTGAACGAAACACACTGTTTCATTCATCTTCTCTAATACTAATGCCCTTGCGTTCATGTGTTGATCGAACAAAACTGCAAAAATCATGGGCTTTATAAGAACAAGTCACATAGAGGCCGCCATCGTCCTCGCACTAAGGGTGCTCCTAGCATGTAAACCAATTAGAAGCCCGCTAATCATGGGCTTCAACGATCTCCCGCAAGTCAAGGCGCATGTCACTAATTGCTTATATCTAAACGAGGATAGGAACTGCGATGAGTGATTCTTGCAACAACAAAAAAATATCTCGGCTAGAAGAAACCACGATCAATCAATCTTACTTTGATTCTGGTTGAAAAAAGGTTGAGCTAATGATCTGAGCGATTGAATACTTGGAGAATCCTACAAGAGATACATCTATAAATTGAAAATTTTCAAGAGTCTAGAGGCAATCAGGTAGGTAAAACACCTCAATCAAACCACCAAGAGATGAAATCAAATGATGCTTGAACTTTTTTTCAAGAATAAATGTGAAAGTCGCCAACCAATAGCAAAAAGAGGAAGAGATCTCACTCTACCTAAATGAGACTCAAAGATAAGAATTAGACTTATTTTAGTTGCAAGGATAGAAAACATATCTAGTAAAAACATATTTTGAAGGTTGTCTCGGCTACTAGGACACAAATCAAAAGGATTGAAATGTTGAAAGAGGAATAAACCCTCTAGAGATGTTTTTGAAATAACAGGAAAAGACGAATATCATATCAAAGCCGAGATATTCTACTATTCTTAAAACACAACCTTTCAACATGAAATGAGTTGGATGGGCTAATTGTGTGCTTCAACTGAAATGAATGAGCATAGTCGTATGTTCGTCGAAGGGTTGTAAGCAAGAGAAATCCACATAAAAACCAAAATTGTTTTAAAATTTTTTAAATAAACAGAACCATCGACAAATAATATCAAAAGAGGATAACCATATGAGAGAGTTCCAAAATAAGGAGATGGAATAGAATGCATGGCAACCATATTGCATGATTATTTTTTTATTTTTTTGCTTTACTTACCCTAGAGAATCATCTACAACAATCAAGAACGATTACTTGACAAGTAGAATAAATCTAATGGAGTAGTAAACCATGGTGTTCAGAGAAGAATGGACAAAAGATCAAAAAGGTGGAGAGGGGAAGGCAAGAGGAGAGAGCAATCTCCCATGAAAATGGCAATCTAATGACCAACTTATGAGCTATTGGAAAACGTACTTGATGGATAGAAACCAGATGCACTTTATTATGATAATGCTTCATACTTTGATTTGTAAAACATACAGTTTAAAGATAGTCTAAAAACAAAATATTTACTTTCAATATCAGCAACTGTTATTTTTAAAGGAAGTCATTGACTGAAATTGAACAAGAAAAATGGGACCAAGTCTATCTACACCCACGAAAAGAGGGGGAAAACGTGATTGAGATAACTAGTGATCACAAACATTTTCCCGTTGAACAATTATATAGTTGTTAATATTTCAACATCATTAAGAAACTTAAAAGCAAGTAGGTATCCTCTGAGGTGATGATTTCGTCATTCTAAATATATATATTCTTTTATAATTGCAAAAGGTAGGGCTAAAGATAAAACCAATTTTTATTCGTGTCCATAAAAAACTAGCAATTTCAAATCTACCTTCTTAGACTCTCAAACTTCAAGGGAAAGTGTGATAGTAGATCCTGCACGAGCAATCAAAATAATTGACCAACAAACAAGTTAGAGAAAGTGACAAGAAACATGAGATAATTGCTAGTAGAAATTATTGCATAGGTGGAAGCACTAAAAAAGGTAAATGTAAAATTACTTTAAAATATAGTGGGAACTACTTAGTAAGAAATTATCATTCTTATCTTTGTTGCCCCTTTACACATAAGTGTTAAATAAAGTTTCTTCGTTCTAAACTTCTAAAAGAAGCGTATTGGTATACACCATTGTCGAGAAATATCGGGGATTTCCCTCTTGATGTTAATGGGGGTTTGAGTCTATATGCTAAACCTTCCCTAGTTGAAACTTCGGCAAGGAGAATAGTAGGGCCTCTTTCTAATTTCTTTCTCTAAAAAATTCTCCCGAATCAAACTCTCTTTACAAGCGGACGCTACAACTTTAGAAATCATCTCCTTAGTTCTTCTCATCTCCTCTTATTTTCGCACAAAGCAAAGAGCTCACTTCCCCACTCCTTACTTTATCGCTAAAAAGCTTCTCTCTTCGTGAACGACATCTCCTTATCCTCCACCAAAGACTGATCTCTTTCACCATGTTGCGACTCAGTAGAGATATGAACTAGAACGACGCCTGCCTTTCTCTACCTCAGTTTTCTTCTTCATTTTTCTTCACTTTGTATATTCTTCTAGGGAAAGTTCTTCAACGGCAAAATGCCATGTGCAATATTTGTGTCCATCTTACCCGTGTCAACAAACCAACAATTGACTCCCGTGTTTTGTTCCTCCTTTGGTGATGTTATGACCTTTTTCTTCGAGCTACAGGCAACAAGATCTTAAAATCGTTCACCTAACATTGTCGTGATGTATCATGGTCTCTTCATATCTTTACGCCACTCTCGTCTCTCTCGATCTCCTTCTTTTGGCCACAGGAAAAAATCAATCCACGATAAACACGCATCATTTATTCAGTCTGCCAACTATTAAGGCATTTCTTGGCTACGAGTCCAACGACATTTTTTTTGAAATTCTCACACATTTTTTATCAACAAGAAATGTGAAGAAAAAAAACAAAGAAAAAATTTGGAAGGAAAAGCGTCCATACACACCGTAGTATTGGTTTGTGGGTTCTACTACCAATGATTCCTTTATGACTATCTCACTTGAATTCCTCTACTACCTTTTTTCATTAATTCTTTTTCCATAATTTTAATTTTATCTCACTCAATTTCACCTCCTCTTTCCATTGGCAAAATTCTCTTTGAAATTCTAATTTTGTCGCCTCAAACATCATTCTCACTAACTCCGGCTCATGTATGTTTGTAGAACTTTGGAATAATAGTCTATTACAGTTTATAATTACTTTTTCCACCAACTTCACTTTCAAACTATAATTTTTCCTCTTTGGAGGTTTCAAATCATAGTTGCTCCCCCTTGACCTAACCAAATTTACTTCCTCTTATTTTCTCTCCGTACTTTTCTTTAGTCTATGTTCTCTCCCTTGCTTGGAGATCCATGTCCTCACTCTTTTTTGCACTTCTCTTAATATTTGATGTGTTTTCTCGTCTCTTTGTTGAGCTTCCAAAATAAAATTTTGCAAACAATCCCAAAAAAACGAGATCTGATGGTTTCATGGCCAAAATTGATACTCTAATGCCAACTTGTTAGAATACCACTAACAAGAATCTTGTATTGCAATCAAAAAGATAAAGAACTACAAGATCAACCAAGTATAAGACACCTGAAGTTGGAACCTCCCTCTTGAGTATACCAACTCAAACCCCAAATCACTCAACAACTGCATGTCTACCCTCAATCCCCCTTCGTCTATTTATACCAAAAACCATAATAACTAATATGCCCTTACTAATAACTTGCTAATACTACTATATCCCTAACGAGTTTTGTAGCCTCTATTTCAAGTTCCTTTTATTGGAACTTTGTAACTTTTACACTTTTACTATCCTTTTTGTTTGATACAAAATTTTGTTTTGTCTCACTAATGTTGTGGGGTGGCTAGTGAGTGATGTTACATTGAGGGAATTAGGAATTATAACATGTAGCTTGCTTTGATGACTCCATTTGGGTCATTGGGTGTTTTACGCGTTTTCCATTTACTTTTTTCTCGATATCATTAGGAGCTTATATAGGCCTTCTTTTTCCTCTTTGGAAACACCTGTTTCAAGCTGTCTTTTTTAGGTCATTTCCCACTTACTTTCATTCACTTAAAAAAACTAGTTTTTTTATTAAACAAAAGTTCCATATAAAGGTGTGGAATAGAAATAAAGGCTAATTATCAGTAACTAGAAACCACCTGTGAGATATCAGTAACAAATTGAAGTTATTAACATCGATGGAGGAGTTCGTATCCGTTGAACATTTTTGTTTATTCTCATTAAGCAAATTAAAAGTTTACACTAATTATTTATTACTTCGTTTTAACAAGAACATTTTATTTAAACCCATTAGAAAAATTTATCGGTAAAGAAACAATAGTTTATAATCACAATATATATATATATATATAATATATATATATATATATGTATGTATATATATATAGATACTAGCATACAAGAATCAAATAACAGAATAAATTATAAGATACCTTATGGGCAGTCGGAAGCTTACTGAACGATCTTTCATATCTTTTCACGTCTTCTTCTGAAGCCTCTGGATAGCTGTATCAACAATTATGCATTACTTCAACATTATGCGAATGAGATATCGTAAAGCAATATCCACTAACGAAAAAATGTGACCAATCAAGAAACGAGAGCAGACAAAGATAATTATCAAATGCACAGTAATCAAGTATTGACGCTTGTCTAATTACAATAAAACCCTTTCTTTAATAAGGAACGAGGAAATTTTGCATTGAGAACAAGAGAAGTAAAAGAAGGGAAACGGCCAGTGCAAAGGAGATCAAGAAACAACTTTGACATATGAAAGAAAAAAGAGATGGCTCCCTAAGCATAACTCATTACTTCTTTTGGGGTAAAACCGTAAAAGGGAAAGATACGTCAGAAATAAAGAGCTCAAGTTTGTTTCAAAAAAAAACTGCTCGAGTAGCCTAAAAACCCTTCACATTCGAGTAAAAAAAGGCCAATCATTCTTTTTTAACGAACCCAAAGGAGGCACCATACCTAACAAAGGTACCACGCCTCCCCCGCAAGTCTTACAACCCCTCTACTTCATTGTTCAATTCGACTTATAGTATTAATAAAAATTAGAACTGTCCAATATTAACTTCTTTTTATAATTCACATTAAAATGTTAAAGCTCGAAGATTCTAACGCGTTTTAACAAATGGAGATATCAGATAGCTACTGAAAGCAACTGCCTGTTGGAATTAGTCATACTTCAATCACGACGATTCTGCCCGACTTTGAGTATCTCCTGCAATCTTAATTCACATACTTCGGTGACATTTCTGAAATTTCATAGTCCGATTCCTAGACTACACTTTTAACAAACAATGCACACATTTGTGTAAATATGATTCAAACAGAATATACTCCATCGTTGAATTAACAATCCAGTATATGATCAACAGAAAAACAATAAAAGTGATGAAAATGAAACGTACTTGAGGTATGCACTGACAATCCGCCTGAGCGATTGAACTTCGAGGGCTTCTTCAAGCTTCTTCTGACGGGTTCGTTCTTCACCTTCCTCTTCTCTTGCTCCAGACAGAGACATGATCCTCCCAACAGATAGTCCTGAGCGTTCACTCTGAGAGTCAAACGGCGCAGAGACCTAAACGAATACGAGCAGAAGACTCAATCTGCGGCGGGCAATTGATATTTACGTAAATTTAAGGTGCTGTGTTTTTTTCTTTTTCTAAAATAAAATTATCTT
>JBBMEG010000022.1:4709651-4767872 GCA_037832605.1 Cyclanthera cordifolia | reverse complement strand
ATATTTGAATTTATATAGTTGTGATTATAAGCCTAAATAGATAAGTTTATGAATAAATATAATAAAAGATAAGAAAAACGACTTAAAATATGTACGAAAAAAAACAAACAACAAATATAGCCGGACTTAAATGGAATTGATTAGGTATTATTAATTAATTAAGATATTTTGAATTTTGAATGCATGTGGATTAAGAAGTGAGAATGCTACATTAGATTGTTTTATTTATTTTTATTTCAAATTAGTGTTTTCCCTCAACGTTATAAATTATTTAATCTTGTAGAACAAAAAACCCAATGAATGAACGAAGACTAAAGTCTCAGCCTTTGGATCTGGAGCAAATGTTTAGAGATAAAGCCTTCAACCAATTGCGCCATTTTTGGGATCTCTTGTAGCTGAAGTTATTTTCGTAGATGTCGTGGTCTAAAGACAAAATGCAAATAATCAGGAATTAAGATGCATCTCTAGACATCTATGTGAAAGGCCTCAACTGAAAAACAGTTGGATAGACGACAATACTAATTTTCCCAACCTTTTTGCTGCAAGGTTGATTTTGTTTTTTCTCATAGTGATATTATGTAGTTTTTATATAGACGGTGGTTAGCTATTAGAAATGAAATTTTATAATATCTATTCATATAATCCCATCGAAAATAAAATTAAATTATGTTTTAAAATTATTCAAAATAATACAATTATACATCTAAACATCAAATAGTCAGATCGTTCAAAGTACATTATGGAGATCATGAACACTAAAAGGAAGAAAAATGAGAATGATTATATAAATATTGAGAATTAGAGAAAGTAGAAAATGAAATGATTAAATAAAAAATAATTATTTATATATGGAGTAAAAAGAAAGATGAATTAGTTGTGTTTGAAATAAATAAAATGATGATAAATAAAAAATAAATAAATTATTGGTATAACTTGAGTGACTAACATTTATTTTCAAATAAAAAAAAAAATCCAAAATGGTAAGTATAACTATATAAGCCCAGACTTCGATATGGTAAGGGCAGTTGCACGTTAAAACTCTAAAATCAACCAATACGACTCTCGTCGTTTATTTGGCGCACATCAAGAGTCGCCTTCATTCACAGTTCCAATTCGAACGCCCAGATCCCGCTGATCTCAATCTCATACTCCCGTTTCCTCTCAAATCAATCAATATCTTCAACTCTCTACACTCATCCATGGAGAAATCAGCTGCCGCAAACGACTGTTCCTCCTTCTGCTAAGATTCCGCGACACGCGTCACATAGATAAATGTGATCCGAGGTAGTCTTTGATCAATTAAGCTCCGTCAGGTTGTTATTTAAACACTCATGGAATCTGTTTGTATTAACCAATATGATTTTTCACCAAATTGTGGTTTTCATTTCTCATGGTTTTCATCTTTCGAGAAGTACAGATTGATCACCATTGGCTTTGAAGTTTACTCTCCGTGGAATTTGCGTGTCTGGGCTGAAGAATTTATAATTATTGCCGAACGATGGATAAATCAAGCGCTTTGGAGTACATTAACCAGATGTTCCCCACAGGTGAATCCCTCTGTTACTCCACCATTCTACTGCTTTGTTGTAGGAATTAGTAATTTGTATGTGGGGGTGGGGTGCTAATGGATGGCGACGAAGAGGTCCGCATTGCTGTGTCTGGGCTTCTTATTTTAGACTTCGACCGGAATTCTACCATTTTATTATATTTGCTTCTTTTTGTTCAAGGAATACGTTTTTTTTTTGGGTGAATTTTAATTTTATAAATTTAAACTTTCTATTGAATAAAATATCAACGAAACCATCCTAGAGTGAAACTAAGCTCTTACAAACTTATAGTTCACAATTTACTTGCAAGCACTCCAACTGGAATTTAAGCATGGATTTCATATTTTTCCTACCTTTAACTACCCAACAGTTTGTAAAAGATGTAAAAGATGTAAGGTGTAAAAGATGACTCCTCCCATGATTTTGCGAGGAGTTAACCTTGGTCATGGTGGCTTTTCATTGGCTTCTTACTCTCAGAAGTCATTCAATTATAATTTAGATAAACAGTTTAAAATAAAAAATAGGTTAAGGAAGTTTTCCAAACTTCTATATTTATTTTTATTTTTTAAGTTTTCCCTCTCTGTTCTTACTTGTTTGCCATGCTTAAATTATGTTTTCTTCTAGGTCTACCAGCTCATGTTTTTGTTATTCCTTAAAATCTTAAAGATATACATTGACTTTGTGAAGTTTGGCTGATATTTAGAGGCGTCTTTATCTGGTGTGGAGCCACTTATGCAAAAGATACACAATGAGATACGTCGCGTAGATACTGGAATTCTAGCAGCTGTCCGCCAGCAGGTGATTGATTTTCCCTGATAGAAAACAAAAGATTTAATTTATTGCTTTGCTTATTTGTTCTCATTTTCCATCATGTTGATCTTGCCATGTTATGCTCATTCATCAATTAGGTTCACAAGTTAGCTTGATGACTATGTACACGAGATGATACCAAAGTTGGATCTATTGACATTATTCTAAAGAAAAAGTTGGACATTTTGGTTGAAATTTGAAAAATGTGCCTTCTCTTGCTGTAAATCTGCCATTCCCTTTCCTTCTTGCACGTTAGCTATTTTAATTTACCATGGATTATTCATTATTTTTGTAAATCTCATACATCAAATAAATTGTTTCATATGGTAATATGAGCTTGCTCAACTAGCATAAGTGTGCGTTCATGACCCAGAGGTCATTGGATTGTTTTCCCCCACTCCCGATTGTCGTCGAACAAATTTTTTTTGTTTATTATAAAAAAGGAAAAAAAAGTATACCTTAAGAGGATATTTAGACCCACGTGTACAATTGATGAGTTTAGGTAGTGATAGCCGAGATACTGAAATTGTAGTTGCTTGTTGGAATACTTGATTCAATTATAACTTTGACTTATATTTTTCAACCATCCTTTCGTAGTCATTCTAATTTCATGAAACTTTGATTTTCAAAAAAAAATAAAAAGAGCCAAGAGGTCCTCAAGTTGGTAGGGATTGTCACTTGTCAGTTCTATATTTCCCTTCGTTTTTATTAATTGTCTGCTTCTTAAGGGAAGTAGAAGTGAAGCATATAATATACGCATCATATTTTATTATACTTGAGAAAAGTGATCTATAATGCTATTATCACTTTCACAGAGTAGTTCAGGGACCAAAGCGAAGGAAGATCTTGCTGCTGCTACATCAGCTGTAGAGGTTTGTATATTTGCTTGAAATTTTCAGTTTTTTATCTATATATATTTTTCTTTTTTAGCATTGTAGGTTTACAAGTTTTATAT
Source organism: Cyclanthera cordifolia (assembly GCA_037832605.1). Classification (NCBI taxonomy): domain Eukaryota; kingdom Viridiplantae; phylum Streptophyta; class Magnoliopsida; order Cucurbitales; family Cucurbitaceae; genus Cyclanthera; species Cyclanthera cordifolia. The sequence continues at coordinate 4,764,560 of JBBMEG010000022.1, read as the reverse complement.
TCATTGGCTTTTACTTATCATACAAATTTTGTTTCACATATAAAGAAAAAAAAGAGTTCTGTATTCATTGGTGCACTGCTTTGTTCTAAGAATGGGTAATCTTTCTCTTATTACTGTTCGGGATTTATCAACCGAATCATATGCTAAGAAATTTCTATTTTGTGACTTAGCGGGTGCTCTACTTGTGTATTTGAGTCTATGACGAGTTTAGAGGATATGGGTTAATTTATTAAATTTTGCATGTATGAATCTTCTCTTCTTTTTGTGAATCAGGAACTCATGTCCAAAATCCGAGAAATAAAAACTAAAGCTGAACAGAGTGAGACAATGGTTCAAGAGATTTGTCGTGATATTAAGAAGTTGGACTTTGCAAAGAAACATATTACGACGACTATAACTGCTCTTCATCGTCTGACCATGTTGGGTAAAGTCACATTAGTTTACATTTGCCTCTTCATTCTTCCTTCATTTACTATTCCAAGCTTTACATGGTTGTACTTAGGTTTCTTCGTCTTTGGTGTTAGATTCCTTGAGGTTTTGTACTCCTACATTTTTGTTCTTTTGGAATAAGAAACAATTTTTTTTCATAGAAAGAAAATACAAAGGAGGGGGGTTTTGAGGAATCCTAACCCAAAAGAAATTTCAATAAGGAACACAACTAGTACAAAGGAATGCTGAGAAAGAGATTATTCTTTTCTTTATGAAAAGTTCATCCTCTTAGCTTCACTAGTTTTATTCATTGTTGCACAAATTTTATTCGTTCTAACCTGTTACCTTTTATGGTTTATTGGTATGAGTTAACTATCGTAAAAGCAAGCAGGAATTATCTAGTAACTGCACAACCTTTCAAACTAAAAATAGTCAAGCTAAAGTTTTAACTAAAGCTAGTGGCACTATAGGCGTACCTCAGAATTGTAAGTGATTGTTTGACATGACTTGCTAAGAGTCATCTAAAGCAATCCAAGTCGCTTTATATTTACTCTTGAGCAGCAAATTTTATGTTTCAATTGTGGTTCTTGGATTGTACCTAAGGGTCTGTCTAGTTGGTCGAGGCATGGGGGTTTCCATGGTATGCTTCCTTGTAGGCTCTAGGTTTGAAACTTACAAGTGGGCTATAAAATCCCTTATTATCTTTCAAGTCTGAGCCACGAGACAAGTGCAGGTGCCCTCATTTCTTACTTAGTGGGGTGAAGCTCTGATTTCCAGCTATAAAAAAATTATAGTTCTTGGCTTTTTGTGGGTATCACGATCCTCATCCTTGGATATCACATTATCACTCACATGAATGAATGAGAAGTTCATATGTTTATGGTGCCCACACTTAAAACTTAACTATCAATAAAAACATTTCTATGTGATTACAGTTTCGGCTGTTGAACAGCTACAAGTAATGGCTTCAAAACGACAGTACAAAGAGGCAGCTGCACAGTTGGAGGTATTTATTTGTGGATGAACTATAGACGTTTTTCCATTTCATCTAGATTCCACCCTGCTCTCTAATTGAAGGGGATTTGTGTAACCCTCCCTTAGGGGACTATTTTTTAAATTGTTTCTTGTCCTAAAAAAAGATACTTGTGTGGTTGTTGCCATAGCCCTATGGCTTAATGAGAAAAATATTCTGTCTTTTCTTCACTTAATACCAGAAACTTGTAGTTATATGCGGCCTTTTTGGCATGTTATATCGAATTGCATGTTTAGGGTGCTAATGAGAAAAATATTCTCTTTTCTTCACTTAATGCCTAAAAGAAACTTGTAGTTATATGCGGCCTTTTTGGCATGTTATATCGAATTGCATGTTTAGGGTGCTAATTATGTTTGCAAAATCCTGTTTTTTCTCTAGACTATAAAGATCTTTCTGAAGAACAGAGGGGTATTTTTCACGAACATTTTTGTTTAAAAACATGTATTCTGATTCATTACAGGCAGTAAACCAATTATGTAGCCATTTTGAAGCCTATAGAGATAATCCGAAGATCACAGAGCTTAGGGAGAAGTTCAAGAATATTAAACAAATTCTGAAATCACACGTGTTCTCTGACTTCTCAAGGTATGACATATTTCACATTACAACACCACTGTGTACATTTTATCTGGCATAACTTAATTCTCAAGGTGCACAGTAAATGCCAATCAAACTTGTGGCGAGGCATGGGAAATAGATTATATAATGAGAGGAAAATTGGAAGGTTGACGAGAAATTATTATGATTTCTTAGCAATGGAATTTCCCAGAAAAAGTGCACTGATTTCTTCAACCATAAGACTTCTTTTTTTTTTAGCCAACGATCACAAAGACAATTTCCAGGAAGTCCAATATATTGGAAAAACAGGGCATTTGCCAAGGCTCCTCAAAAAGTCTTTACGTGTACCAACACTCCACTGGATTAGGGCTTTAGAAGTGGATTGGAGATTGCTTATTTGACTGCCTTATCTTCTGAGTTCACTTGCACCATTTTTCTTCTTTTAAGTTGCTGCTCATGAGTCCCTTGATATCTTCTTGTAAGTCCAATCATTTTGTCAAAGTTTTAAAAGACGCTCCTCCTTTTGTTTTACCAATGACATGAGTCCTAAGATGCCGTTTGTTTCAAGGTTTTATAGAACTATTATAAATGAGCTATTATACTCACACTTTAAACAAATCTATATAAACGAGTTATTACTACAATTTCTTCTTCAAAGCTACTCAAAATAACTCTTCATCTCTAATCACTCAAAATATCCACTTATGCAATTATTCATCCAAACACTTCCTAAGAGAGTAATAAGGAAAGTAGTTGTTCGTCTTTGACGTGCTAGAGGTCAGGTATGTATATTTTGAGATTATTTTTAAGTAAGGTTCTATAGCACTCAAGAGCCAAACTTACATCCAGGCTGTTGTACATTGGTTGGGAATGTCATAAGTTTATCTATTTTATTATGATGAAGTAATAATAAAAACTATGTTGTTACTTCTTCCCCCATGCTCAGCTTAGGTACTGGGAAAGAGAAAGAAGAAACCAATTTATTGCAGCAATTGTCTGATGCTTGCTTTGTTGTTGATGCTTTGGAGCCATCAGTGAGGGAAGAGTTGGTGAACAATTTTTGCAGCCGCGAGCTCACATCTTATGAACAGATCTTTGAAGGAGCAGGTGCACTTATCAAGTTATCATTCCTATTTTTCTTCATCCTGTGGGTAATTGGGGGAAGGACGTGACTATCATTTTATTGTAGAACCATCGTAGAGGAAACATTTCTGTTTTTGCATTGCTCTGAGTCTGGATATTGTAGCGGAGAGAAAAAAAAAATGAAGTAAATTTGAAGACTACTAGATAATATGTGCTCCTAAATCTTTTGAAAGTTGATTTAAACCTGAGTACCTCCATTGATTCTGAACCTTAGATCCTTGACAGCTGCATTAGCTAAAGAATCAACCAAGAAGAAGGAAGAGAAAATTGTAAAAGGGATCCAAATTAAATTGACAATAAAAATGCTAAATTTGAATAAATTACATAAAATGCCCCAAGGCATTGCAGTTAGTGTTATATTTGACATCCTCCCACAAATTTTTTAACGCTTCATGTTTTTCTCTTTAATCAAATGTGCAACAAATGTAAAAAAATCAGGCACGGCACAGTAATCTGCCTCTTTCATGTGGAGGATGCAATAGGATCTGATCAAAATAGCACAGGACAACTCAGAAGAGCGAAAACAGTTCCCAACCCCTGAAAATCTGACCCAAACGAACTTGGCAAAGAGGCATAGATAAGAAATGCATACGATCCTCAGCCTCATAAAATTGCTACTAATTGCCTCAATTTTTCACACAAATTCTTGGATTCTAGGATTTTAAAATAATGGTGTATTTGCACATCAGGCTTTGCCATTTTTTTAATAAGAATTCAAACGTTATGCAATGTACTAAAGAGGAAATGAAGTATCCTTGAACACCGAAGGAGATCTCAAAAAAAGTCACCCAATTGCATAAATTTGAGAAAAACATAATTAAAAAATTGACTTTCAAGAAATGAAACGAATAGGACATCCCTTCACGCATCTCAACTGTAAGAAAGTTCACACATGACAGCTCTAATGGCATTTCTTCGCCTTTGTGGTAGATGGCATTCTTTCTATTAGTTCTTTATTTATTTTTATTACACGAAACAAACTTTTCTTCGGTTAAAAGTTGACTTTTTGTTTTCTTAGAGGAGATTTTGTCATCTTGAACTCTCGCAACTTCTTTTTAGATAAACATATGGACTTCCTGTGTCTAATCAAATAACAAATTTTGTGTATATATCTTTAAAGATAGCTTGAAGTTGTATGTTTGTTGTCTTTCTAGAATTGGCAAAGTTGGATAAAACTGACAGAAGATATGCATGGATAAAGCGTCGTATAAGAACAAATGAAGAACTATGGAAAATTTTTCCTCCTTCGTGGCATGTCCCATATCGTCTTTGTATCCAATTCTGTAAGAAAACAAGGTATCGAACTTGTTTCTTAATGTGATTTCTTCTCTTATTCTTGTGACTGATATATTTTCAGTCAACTTGTTTGCTCTCATCTTTGTTATGTAATCAACAATCAGGCTTAGTAACTGCTGGATAAGTTAGGTTTTGGATAGATGCATCAATTGAAACCCACAAAAAAGTTAATAAACATATTGTTGAATTACGTTAAACTAATGGATTGAGGTAAATTTAATTATATCAACTAACACTCCTCGTCACTTATGGACTTAGATATTTAAGAAATGTCTACAAGGGGAATTCAATTTTATCCGAGGAGGAAACAGCTTGACAGATACTCAAACTCAGTGCCCCCTGCTATTGAATTATGTAAAAGCACAATTCAACCCAAAAGTTTAAGCTAATGGGTTGGGGTAAATTTAGCTATATCAACCAACACATATAACTTTGTTCAACATTCAAATCCATAAAACAGCGGAGAAGTAAAGCAAAATGAAAGCAGGTCATTCCTTAATCTATAAGATGCACTACAACAAAAAACTTTCCAATGCATAAAAAGAACAATTATAGTCCAAAATGTACCTAGGATATCACTATCTACATATGAGAAAAATTCAACGTATCTAGGGCACAATTAAAATGATAAAAAGTAAATAGTTACTTACGTGTGAACTAAAAAATACATATAAATACATCGACAAAATTTACATGGATACTGAAAGCTTTGGAATTGGATTGTGATAGCATCTATCAAAGGGTCCTCCCTCTTAAGAGTCAATGATCATTATACTTGTTTTATTAACGGAAATGAAGAGTACATTATATAGGCTAGGGAAAGCTAACCGACTAACCGCCCCATTGCAACTTCCTAACTAACAATGACTCTCTTAATAGGATCCTATCATATTGATTATGGAAAAGATAAATTCTTTATAGAAGCTACTATTGTAGCCAGTATAAAGGAAAGGAAAAGTGCACGGATCGTGAACCAATTTTTTTTAATAATAAATTAATTTTTCATGGAGAAATAAAATATGAAAGAATGCAATGGCATACCAAATGAAAATCCTTAAAAAGTGACAACTTAGAAAAAAAAAAAGCCTCCAATCAAGCAAAATAAGACCAAAAAAAACAATTACAAAAAGACTTTGCCCCCACTAAAGCTCAAAGAGAAACATAGAATCTAACCAGACATCAAAAAGATACCTCTCAAGCTCGAAAAGATTCCATTGTTTCTCTTTATCCAAAGCCCCCACAGAATAATACATCTCATATTGACACAAAAACTTTCCTTGGTCATAGATAAGAGGATGTAGAGGAGAATGCCTTAACTTTATCCCTCTCTAGGATGGTGTGTTATGTGCAAAACGAATGTAGAACGTCAAGCTCATGTTTTTATCCACTGCCCTTTGCAAATCGATTCTGGATGATGTTTTTTAAGTCTTTGAGTGGCCCATTCCAATACCAAATGACATCAAAACTTTTCTATTTGTGATTCTGGTGGGACATCCTTTTAGTAGGAGAAAGAAGGTCATATGGCTCTCCTTTTCTTGTGCCATCTTATGAACAGTTTGTGTTGAAAGACATTATTGGATTCTTAGATAGTTTAATATCTTTTGATAACATCCTAGAGGCAATTGTTACAACTATGTTTTTTGGTGTAAAGATAAGCATCTTCTGTCTTCTTATAATTTATCTTTTTTGCTTCTAATTAGAATATTTTCTTGTAATTCACCTACTGATGTCGAGTTTACTCCTAAATTTATAAATGAAATTGTTTTCTTTAAGAAAAGTAACGAGGAAAAAGTAGAAACCCTGAAAGAAAGGAGATAGGGATTAATCAGACTAGACGAATGAACTAGACGAAAACTTGTAACTGGACTAGGACTTCAACAATGAACATCCCCACAAGAGAGAAGCAACATTTACAAACATTCATTAATTTTTGTTTTCAATATGCTATAGTATTGCCCCTTAAGGTTCTAGGTTCGAGACCCGTCCGTGACATTAATTTGTAGACACCCACGTGTCTCTATTCCTTCTATGTCTCCCGATGCCTGGCCTAGAGACGGACATGGTTACCGCGGGTATAGTGGAGCAAAGTTTCGATTTCTCGGTTTCCAAAAAAAAATGTATAGTATTGTTTCAATATGTATATATGTATGTATGTATGTTATAGTGTACTAGGACCAGGAGGCGAACATATACTGTGCATTTGCTGCATTGTCCATGAATAATAGATTCTTAGTTCTTCAATTTTTTATGCATAGAGTTTTCTTTTATATAATTTCAAGTGCGGGGTTTTTTGGATGGTCTTAATGATTTCAGAAAACAACTGGAGGACATCCTGGATAATTTGAAAGAAAAGCCAGATGTTGGAACATTATTGCAGGTATTGCTTCGGCTCTCCAGAAAAGGGTTTATTTATTATTTTTTTTAATTTTTTTTAATTCCATGTGTATATATTTGAAGAAAGCAATTGCGTTGAGATGAATCTATGATCATGTATATATTATTGTTGATCAATCACATATACTTTTTGAATCACTATAGTGGTCAAGAGGTTTTTGAAGAACGAATAGGTTACGAGTTCAATCTATGACGACCACTTACTTTGAAATTAATTTCCTATGGATTTTCTTGAGATCCAAATAAAGTAGGGTCGAAGGATTGTTCTATGAAAATAGTTGAAGTGTGCTAAGGTTGCTTGGACACTCATGAATATAAACAAAATTACGTATACTTTTTGAGAAGCCGGCATTAGATCCTGTCTTTTGTTTTCTCGTAGTTCTAATATGTTATTTTCTCTTTTGGCTCCTACTCACCTTTATTAAATTTTCTTAGGCACTACAACGAACACTAGAATTTGAAGATGAATTGGCAGAAAAGTTTGGAGGAGGTGCTCGAGCGAAGGAAAATGGAAATGAAGTTGAGGAATTTGGCAGAGAGGATAATAATAGTCAAAATGTTTCAGACATCAGAAAAAAATATGAGAAAAAGCTGGCTATACATCAAGGACCAGAAAATGATGTATGTTGTTCCATTTTTATATTTGAGAATACTTGATTCATTGATTGCATCGTTCCTTCCTTTTCTATATAATATCAAACTCTATTGTCTAATTGCTATTTAAATTTTAATTCATAGGAAATGAATGGAAACAAAGATATGTCAGTGCGTGGAGCTGGGGTAATTTACCACTTACCTAATTTATATGAAGTTCATTAGTTAATGTTGTTTTTAATCTATGAATTACAAGTGTTCGAGAAGAAAGTTCACCGTAAACCAAATTTATGCTATCTATTAAGCATCAATGTACTTTGCAAGGAGCTGCTCTCATGATCCATTGTGTATTAGTTAGATCACAGGTTGCAGATTGTTTTCTTTGAATACTATAATGTACAGAAAAATTGCTTCATTTTGATAAAATAGCTCTTGTGCAGTATGCTCGGCCATTTTAAGTTTCATACTATCTTTTTGGGTTGGGCAAGTTTGTCTCCTTATTTAGCTTTTCGTAGCTCAGCTCTCTAGCAGATTGCAATGTTTCACCTTAGTCACATGCTTCCATTCGCTTCTCTTGGTGTCCCTGTCCGTAGCTGCATTTTATCTTTGAAGATTAAAGCTAGATTGTTTATCTATCTCTTATAGTTTAGTCATGTTTGGCACTTCAAACTTACTATTGTTTTTTGTATGGTTTTTTTGTTGTTCTTGATATTGTTTAGTTCTCTAGTCTTGCATTGGCCTTTTTGCTCTTCTGCATCTCTTGTTTTCTCCCTTTTTTGAGATTTCTATTTGAAGTTTTTGATCGTTTCATTCTCTTAGAAGGTGTTTGACGTGAAATTGTAGAGTGATTAGTTTTAGTGATTATAAATGAGGGGTTATTTTGAGTGTTAAGAAATTTGAATTTTAGTAATAGCTTGTTTGGATGTGGTAATTTGTAGAGGAGTTGCAGTTAATAGCTCGTTTGATGATAGTTTTTGTAGAGTGATTGCAGACAATAGCTTGTTTGGATGTGGTTAGAAATGAGTGATTATTTCGAGAGGTTAGAAATGAGTGATTATTTCGAGAGGTTAGAAATGAGCCGTTAGAAATGAATGATTTGAAATGAGTTGTTAGAAATAAATGATTAGAAATGACTGGTTAGAAATGAATGATTATTTTGAGTGATTAGAAATGAGTGATTATTTTAAGTGATTAAAAATGAGTGATTATTTTAAGTGATTAGAAATGAGTGATTATTTTGAGTGATTACAGTAGCTCGTTTGAATCTTGTTGGTTGAAGAGAAGTTGTAAATGTCATTTTTAATAGCTCGTTAATACCGCGAAATAAACACCCCTTAACGAAAATCTTAATTCTTGTTTCAAAAAGAATAGCTCTTGAAATGTTTTTAACTATTTTGTTGGCAGTTCAACTTCCGTGGAATTGTTTCTTCTTGCTTTGAACCTCACTTGACAGTGTACATAGAGCTAGAAGAGAGGACATTAATGGAGAATCTGGAAAAACTTGTTCAGGTAATATCATTGTCTCTTTCTGTATTCAGTGACACCACCGACCTTTGTAAATATCTAACGGTTCTGATTTTATTTTGCCAATACTCCAAACCAAATTTGCTTTATGACAGGAAGAAACATGGGACATTGATGAAGGAAGTCAGAGCAATGTTTTATCAAGTAGTATGCAGGTAAATGTTTTTTATAGGAAACTAAAGCCTTCATTGATATGATAAAAGAATTGGTATCAGAAACAATACAAAATAGATTACATAAAACATCTCCATTGAAGAATGAGTAATGAGAGATCATAATCACAGGTGAGTTTTGAAATATGATAATGCTTTCTATCAGTCTTAAGATATTTGATACGGGCATATATAGACGTTTTATCAAGTAACATGCAGGTAGGTAGTTTGTGAAATATGATTAGTTTAGTGTTACATACGGTTCATCCAATTCATTTGTGTCGATTTTAGTTAGTTTACCAGGCAGCTGACTTGACGTTACTGTCTGTCTTCTATTTCTAGATGGGAACATAATTTGTTCAGGATGTAGGATGAAGGATGTAAGTTATAAATTACTTGTGTATGAATATTTCTGACTCTAAATTTTTAGTTTTGTTCTTCTTACCTATTCTTTTGAAACAAGAAACAAACTTTTCATTAAGGAAATGAAAAAAATATAAACTTTAGACACAACTGCCGATGGAGGAAATATAGAGAAATAGCTCTAAAAGAGGGAAATAAAACAACAATGGAGATAAAGTACAATGGGCGATTGCTAAGCTTAAATAAGATAAAAAGAGAAACAAGAACTTGATATAGTAGCTATAAGGCTAATTTTTATCCTTAGTTTTGGCAGTTGTTTTTATTTTGAAAATCTCCGAGAGAGTGCAAATTTGGACCATTCATCTAATTTGGAGAAAACCCATAAGTGATCAAAGTCAAGCTTCAGGACTTTCGAGCTTCTTTTGACCCGATAAGAGATTTTGAATTGGTCATGGTTGAGCTTGTCTGCTAGAGCATTATCGAGAGAGACGGCAGAACTAGTTTATGAGTTTTCTTTTGAGATGAGGAAGGAGCATGAAAAAATGGAGCAAAGATATTGATCAGCTCCCAGATTGGTAATAATCCTCGATTCTCAACATCATAAGGGATACAAATAAAATGGTGACCACCTCTCCTAGGCCAAATCATACAATAACACTAACAATCATTGGGAGAATGAAGCTTGCTTAAACTTAAAGAACCATAGGAATTTCAACCTTTCAAAGAGAAGAAAACAAAGAGACTTTTGGATAGGCGATCTCAAGATGTGGAAAAAAGAATTACAGGCCCAAATTTATATTATTTTCAAAGCAAAAATAACGTACATCTACATATTCTTTAGTATTGGAGCCAAAAAACTATATCTTTATTGGATCTACTTTTGAATTCAAAACGGACCACTTTCCTGTAACTGGAAAATTCCAAGGAACTAATGTCCTCATTCTAATAACTTTGTTGGTTATTCTTTTTTGCAGTTGTTTCTAATAATCAAAAGGAGCTTAAAGAGGTGCAGTGCCTTGACTAAGAACCAAACATTACTCAATTTGTTCAAGGTGCATTCTATATCCACATCAGCAACTTTTTGTTACAGTTGCACTTGCATGTTGTACTTTATTAAGATAGTATAATGTGGGTTTATGTGGCTGGCAAAATTCTATTACAGTGGATTCAAAAATGCATGTTACGGCGTGATTATTTATTTTCTTTTTGTTTAATTTATGAAAACTAAAGGTTTGCGACCGTAAGAGTTCAAGTTTTCACCGGATTAAGATTATAATTTTAGCTTTTTTTTAATCTTAATGCATATTTTCAGGTTTCTTATTGAAAAAAAAAAAGTTTTGATGCATTTATTTGGAGTAATGTAAGTATGATTCAGTAGAGTTGCTAAAAAAAAATGATAGTAGAATGCACACTAGATTTGCCTTAAAGGACATGGGTTCAAAACCTAGTTGGAGAGTGGCCATATGCTATATGATCTCGTCAATTTGCTTACTAACAAGTACATCGTGGTTAGACCGTAGTGCATGTTGAATTGGTAGACTTTTTGAAAATTTTCTATATAACAAATGGGGCACCAAAAAAGGATGGCTACATTTATCAGATGCAGCATATGTATTTATTTGCTATTTCCACTAAATGGGAAAGTTAGGAAAGTTAAAATGCCAGATGGGGGAGTTGAGTTATAAACTGCTACTTGATTATTTTTTCAAAAAAAAAAAAAAAGAAGAAAAAACTGCTAAATGATTGTTTGTGCCAGTTTCATTAGTCATATCCTATAGGTAGCACTGTTAATCTTTTGATGATTCCCATATACTTCTGTATGTTGGAATTCTAGGGTATCTAAAATAAGATACTTAACGTGAAAGCTTCTATCTATTTACAAGGGATACTTGATGTTCCTCGAGTGTATCCACTATTCCAATTATGAAAGATGTTATGTTTACCAGAAGATTGATAATTGAAAACAGTGCTCATTTTGATACTTGAGTTTCTTTGTTAACTTGCGCACCTCTTCTGTTCGAAGAGGCAGAACATTAACTTTACTAAGGATGACTATAATCGTTGGTAGAGGTTTAGGGTCTTCAAGGTATTTTTTTTCTTGGAGAATTCAAGTTCAAAATTCACGAGTGAGTTTAATCGTAAATTCTCTAGTTTTCTCTGGGGTTCGGATTATTAAGCTGCGTAAATTTGTATGCCGAGTTCTAAATGACTTACTAGATATATTTTGAAGAAAAAAAACGAATTGTCAAGAATATTCTATTATATTTTTTAGTATAATATGATATCTACTTTCAGTTTGTCTAAATGATGGATAAACTGCCCTTTTGTGGTAGTTATCCATTTCTAGCATCATGTTTTCACTAGAATAAGATGTAAAGAACACATGAAATAGTCATTATACAGTTAAAAGTTTAATCTTGTTGGACTTTCTCATCACCACTAGGTATTCCAGAGAGTTCTAAAAGCTTATGCTAATAAGCTTTTTGCAAGACTTCCCAAGGGTGGCACTGGATTTGTTGCAGCAGCCACTGGCATGGATGGGCACATAAAGGTGCTTAAAGAGCAATTTGAAGTTTATTTTTCCTTCTTTAAGAATTATATTTATTTTTTTGTTATATTTTCTAAATGTGTAAGAAAGTTGTTGGCAGACGTCTGACAAAGATGAAAAAGTTATTTGCTACATAGTCAATTCAGCTGAATATTGCCACAAGACAGTAAGCTTCCTTTTGGATCATTTCATTTTATCTTCTTACCGGTGGTTGATTGTTCTTTTTAGTACTTACTTGACAGGTGGACACTAACTATACCATTTAAAAACAAAATTAAAGGAAGCAACTTATCAATAATCAAAAAATGGTATGGAGCATTAGGCTCTTGTCAGAAAGGAAAAAAAAATCTAAACATGGTACAGTATAAATTAAGAAATATGGTACTGCATTGCATCTTTCAAACTTGAAGTTCAAATGTTAACGGAATACCTGAATAATTAGTGCCCAAACAAGTAAAGGAAATATCTTATTATTATTATTTGTTTCCTTGAGTATTAGTAACAAACTAGACATACTAACCAGTTGATGTATTCAAAACTAGCAGCCATATAATGACCAAATTCATAGTAGTTTCCTCTTGAATAATCAAGCTAAAAAAACAACTAAAGGAAACATGTTTCACAAGTAAGCGAAGAAGTGCCAACAAACATGTTTCTCAAGTAAGCGAAGAAGTGCTAACAAGAACAATAGCTCAGCGGTATCAGTCTAGACTCAATGACTAGAGGTCATGAGTTCGAGTCTCCTACCCCAATTGTTTTTAACAAAAAAAAAGAAAAAGAAAAAAGAAAACAAGCGAAGAAAAAACAAGAAAAAAACAAAAAAATATTATCAAAACTACTAGTAAAAGTAAATTAAACTGGAAAAATAAAAGCCTTTAATTGAAGAGAATGTCATGGATTGAGTAGCCAACGAAATCCTTTGAGAGAGGACACCACAAGGAAGCCAAAAGTTCTGCAAAAGTAAACCGTTCAACCCATCATAAGTGCTGGTTTTGAAAAGGTTTGATTTCTCTCGTACCACAATAGCTTTGACAGCATTCATCCAAAGGAACCAAACTTTCGAACTAAAAGGAGCCAAGAGAAGAGAATGCACACGTCCCTTTGCTTCTTGAAAAGAGAAAAAGTTCATACCAAACCTCCAAAACATAGGGGTAAAAGAAAGAAGAGATGGTTCAAACTTTTCTCATTTAAGCAACACAGCCCACAATTGGATAAAGAAATGCAGTGCGATGAAAACTTCCTTTGAAGGACCTCAGCCGTATTAAGAGTGCCATTAAATAGAATCCAGACAAAAACATTAATGCGTCTTGCTTTATAGTGCTTGAAAAACAATTATCTTTCCGTTTTTATTTTCTTGAGGGACAGGTTGCTTGAATGAAAATATAGATCTGTTTAAAAACTCATTCTAAATTTTCATGCCTTTCAGTTACCTCGAGTTATTTATTTGTTTATTTTCAGTCTGGTGAGTTAGCTGAAAGTGTGCAAAAGATAATTGATACTCAGCTTGTAGATGGCGCTGATATGTCAGAGGTGCAGGTATGGTATTCATTACTTAACTGCAATGGACGTTTCTCAATTAAATTCCATAACATGTACTGTTGTTCAGGATGAATTCTCGGCAGTAATAACGAAAGCGTTGGTCACCTTGGTGCATGGTCTGGAAACTAAATTTGATTCAGAAATGGCTGCAATGACTCGTGTTCCATGGGGTACACTTGAAAGTGTGGGTGACCAATCAGAGTATGTCTCTTTTTCTCTTCTTCACTCAATTTAAGATTAAGAAACTTCTCTATAAACGAATAATAGAAATAATTGACATAGAGAAAAGTAATAGTTCCTGAAAAACTATTCCCTGTGCGTGAGGAGCTTCATAGGAATAGTATCACATGTAACCAAACTAATGGCAGTCTATAACATAAAAGATCTAGAGGTGTTGGTTTTTAAGAATAAAAGTCTTTCTCGTTTATAATGTTACCTGAAAATGTTTTTTGAAACAAAAAACTATGTAAAAGAGTTTTAAGTACACGAACTCCTAAAAGGAGTGAAAAAAGAAATAAGAAACAAAATGAGAAGGAAAAGAACTAAACTAAAGTAAACTCTACAAAAAATACAATGAACAACAAGGAAATGCGAAGGAACAAGCTAAGAGCAGTGTCCAACAGACAAAGAAACGGGCAAATGAAAGCTGAAACAAAGGCATCGTGCTTACACCAAAGACGGAAAAAACAGAAAACAGCTAGGAAATAAGGCTTCATCTGGCTGATGGACCACCGAAGTCACACAAGGAACATCAAAACCAAGGGTCAAACTTCAAAGTCCAAAACGTATCAAACAAACAGTCTAAAAAATGCCACAGCTCCAACAAACTTGTTAAAAAAAACAGCTTCACCAAACTAAAAATCAGATGCTCCCGAAAGAGAAAACAAGTGCTTTCAGCAAGGAACACTATAAATAACATTTAATCTGCTTACAAAAAAACCCAGCAAACAGCAATCAAAATCAGCGGCTCCAAAAAAACATGTAAAAATGCAGACCTATCAAAATAAAAACCATCTTTCACGAACATCTCTTGCTCTTCAAAAGGAACAAACTTCAGAATTATGCGGCAGCTTGTTTTTCCTTTGTTTTTCTTCCCTTGGGAGTTGTACCCAAAGTTTTGCTTTTCATTTACTTAATAAAAAGTTTGTTTCTTGTTTCAATAGAAATTATACAGCAGCCTTATCATAACAAAAATCATCTTTTCAAACCCCCTTACTCTTCCAAGCTAACTATCATCATAATTATGTTGCTTTTTTTTTAAGGAATCTCCATATCCAAACCATTAACATCGACGAGAGAGAATACCATTCTCTTTAAACTAAATCTTCACACTATGCTCTTGAAAAGAAATTAAAATAAACTGCATAATTAGAACTTTAGAACGAGGCTTTTACCATAAACAAACCAGAATGAATCAAAATCTACTGGCCTGAAATTTTTTTTTTTTGAAACCGGGAAATCGAAGCTTCGCTCCACTATACCCGGGATAACCACGCCCGTCCCTAGGCCAGACACCGGGAGACATCGAAGGAATAGAGACACGGGAGGTGTCTACAAATTAATGTCACAGATAGGTCTCGAACCTGAGACCTTGAGGGAGCACCCCTTCAAAACTCAAGCCTTCAACCAACTGCGCCACCCCTTGGGGACTCTACTGGCCTGAATTTAACCTCGTGGTATACATCAAAGTGAATGCGAGGAAAATGGTGAAGTTGGGAGAAATTTTTATCTGAAAGAAAGTGAATAATAACATGATAAGAACCAACTATATTGATAATGCAATAACCAAGAACTACAAGATAATCCAAGTTTTAATAAGACTTGGAACCTCCCTTCTATAGAAAATCATCTCTAAGAGTCCTAATGAAATTCTTCAAAATATGGATATCCTTCCCCTTACACAACCTCTCTATTTATAACTAAAATCCCTAACATACTCTTTAACTATTTTCTTATATGCCCCTCTAATATTCATGAACCCTTCTAAGGCCCAACCCTATCATAACACTCGTAAACATAGAGGAATATGAGCGAGTGGAAGGAATAGTTGTCTGAAAGCACTCAACAGAAAGAGTGTAGGCTAGATGGAGAGACCTGCTGATCTTAATGAGAGAAAATTGTAGAAGTCTGAAACAATGCTCTTCGATACATTAGTTAGAATTAAGTCTTGAAGTTCAACTTTTGGACGGATAAACTCTTCATTTTTCTTTCTTTGAGCATTATGAAAATAAAGGGCTTTTGTGAATGATTTATTTTTTCTTTTCTTTTTCTCAATTTTGCCAATGGGAGTAGAAATCTAGTGTATAGAGGTTGTACTACCAAAGACTAATTTTGTGATCAAGGTTGGTTCTTATGAAGTGTTGCAATCAATCAAAAGAAGAGGTTTTCCCTTAAGTTGAAGTCTTTCGTAGCCTTATCCTTTGACTAAAGTTAACTCCGATCGTGGCTTCATCCATCTTTTTAATTTTAGCCCCAACGACCCCAATTCATTTGGCTCATGATTCCTACCTTTATCAATAATCAATGTCACTTCCTTTATCGGGATTGGGTTTAGTCGTCATCTTTTATTCGTGTTTTTCTTTCTTTTTTAATCCTTGATTTACGTAATTAGCTTTTCCTGACCACAAGTACTTCTCTCTTTTTCGTTCTCTAACCTTCTTCTCCGACCACAATTGCCATAACCGACCTTTCTTCGTCGGACATGCCCACACTCGTAGGTTACAAATTTTTTCCTCTCGAAACACATATTTGCATTGTCGCTCCCTATAAAACACGTACACTTCATTTTGGGCGGAGTGTCCATGTCGGACACGGACACGCTCAGACACACCTCGGACGCGTGTCAGACACGCGAATTGAAGTATCCATTTTTTTTTTATAACGGACACGGCTAGGACACGACAAGGACACATTTGCAAGATTTTTTTTTTTGAAAAAAATAGTTTGTTTTATTTTTTTTCTTTTAATTAGCCCACACTTAAAAAGTAAAACTCGTATTTTTTATCCCTAAATTTTTTTAAAAAAAACAAACAAATTAACCTAATATAATATTGGATTGAATCGAGAAAACTTCTCTAACAATCTAATTGACGCCTACGTGAGAAGAAAAATCGTTCATCTTCCTCTTTGTTACTTTGCCTCTCCGCCAATCCATCTTCAACAAGAGTCGCCTCACCATTAATCAATAAAAGGTTTCTTTTTCTAAATAAAACAAGAGTCGCCTCACATCCTTCTACTCAAACACCAACGAGTCCCCTCTCATGTCTAAATCTCCAAATCCCATCAAGCAAATGATTTTTTTAAAAATATTTAAGCATAGAAAAAGAGTAAAAATCAAAGTACTTGGAATAAAATCATTTATTGTTTTTATATTATTTGTTCTAGTTATTATTATTACTATATATATTTATACATGCATACATATATATATAGTTGACGTATCCCGAATGTGTCCGTGTCCTACTTTTTTCAAAATTAGTGTCGCCTTGGTCGTGTCTGTGTCCCGTGTTCGTATCCGTGCTTCTTAGGTCGCTTCTTTGTATCTTTGTTCTCCATTTTTATTTGGCCAACAAGACCATTTCTTCTTTTTCTTTTTCTCCATTTTTTGGCTGTCCCCATTCCAACTTCCGGGTATAGTTCATCCAACTTCTAGTTTTTATTTCTCTCTTTTTTTTTTGTTTATGATCTGGTTTCACGGGTGCAAGTGCTTTGACCTTCATTTCTCACATGAAACTCTTCATCCGACCCATCTCAATTCTTTCGTATAAGCCTTTTGTAAGTTCTTTGTTTCTAATTAAAAAAAAAAAGAAAGAAAAACTTAAATAAATTAATTTACCCATAGTTTCCCTAAAATAAACAAATCTTTAGAGACCCCACATTGAGCATTGATTTCAAAGCTTTATTATATTTCTAAAATGTATACTGGATTTTTTGTTAGTGGATTTATCCCTTATTTCATAACATCAATGAAATTGTTTCTATTAAAAAAAGTAAAATAATAATTGTAATGTATGCAAGATTTTTAGAGGGCCCGTTTTCACCTCCTTAATAATTACTTTTGGTTATCAGTACACTCTTTTTTTTAACAAGAAACAAACTCTTCATTCAGAGAATGAAAAGAGCAAAATAGGCTCGTGGTATAACTAAGATCAAAGATAAAAGAAACAAATCAACCAGCAAAGATTTAAAGGAAACAATACGCAAAAAGAACAGCAGAAGCTAGGAGATACTAATAGCTAAAACAGAAATTAGTCATGGGTAATCGTAAAACAGGAAAACAAAATAAAAGCTGCCATTTGGAGACTATCTCTTGGATTGAATAGCTGGTGAAGAGCTTTGGTTGTACATTCATTCCTTACAACAACGAAAAACAAAATTTCCCTGAAAGGTCTTTAGTTAGAGATGGGAGCTGTCACTTTTAAGTTTATTGGTAGTTGGAATTCTAATTGTTTGTCTTTTTCCTTGAAAGATCTTTAGTTAGAGACTGGAGCTGTCACTTGTAAGTTTATTAGTAGTTGGACTCTAATTGTTTGTGTTATTTGCGCCCCCACCCTATTTCAGGTATGTAAATGGCATCAATATGATTCTCTCAACCAGCATTCCAGCACTTGGTAGACTTCTCTCACCTCTATACTTCCAGTTCTTCTTGGACAAGGTGACCATCGAGAGGATATTTCCTTTTATTTTACAGTTATATAGTTAGTTTTCAGCATCGCCCTATATAATTACCTCTTGGTAGATGCTTATTTGATTTGACGTCAAGTTGTATTTTTCTCTATATTATTGCTTTTATGACAATACCTTCACGCATTTCTTTCAGCTTGCGTCATCTCTTGGTCCTCGTTTCTATGCCAACATCTTCAAGTGTAAGCAAATATCAGAAACTGGAGCCCAGCAGGTATTACAAATTTAATCCTTTGTCTATTTTGTCCCCTCTTTGAAGAAGTTTATGTAATCAACCATTAGTTTTACTTTTAGAATGCCGTGACAGTCAAGATATACCTGTGCCAGATGAATAATTCCTTTGTGCACATTTTTCTTTTTCTCCTGCATAATTTATGAATTAACTTAGTAAAACTTAAAACTAGAATCGATCTGATCCATGGTGATCATATACTTAGGATGTAATGTCTTACAAATTTTGTTGTATTGATGGCCAATATGGTAGGGTTAGACATTTGTTCTGTAGAAATGGATGAGACTTGAAACACTACAATATTCAGTGTAGGGCACCTTCAAGAGAGGCCTGTGAATCTTGGTAGTCTAGAGTTTGGAAACTTAAGTTTCTATAACAAATCCTTGGATTCAGCAGTTCCAATTTGAGTCAGGAACCCTTTGGCATAGAATTATTTCGAGAATACGGTTCTCATCCTTTCCGGTGGTTGTGAGCTCAAAAGAACTTTTAGAAATCCTTGAAACACATTTCATCTGAGGTTCTCTTTTTTTTTCTTTTTTTTTTTCTCTTTTTTTTTTTTGCCAATGCAGTGTTTTATGGGTGGTGGTAGGGACACCTTTATTAGGAGGATAAGTGGGTGGGGAGTTGTTCCATTTGCTCTTTGTTTCCTCGTTTATTATCTTTCTTCCATGAAATCTTATTTTGTGGCATTTGTATTTGTTGTGTGGGGAGATCTCCCTCTTTCTTGCTCGGCTTTCTTCGTCCTCCCGTTGGATATGAAACAACGAATATCTTGGCTCTCTTATCTTTGATAGAGGGATAGATTGCTAAGATGCCTAAATAAATAGAGACAGACTATTCATTCGGCCACCTCTACGTAGTTTTAATTTAGGGGTTCATGTAAGCACTGCACGCCGATAGAAGGATATGGTTTGCTTTTGATAAATCAGAAGTAACATTTGAAATGCTTGTACAGATGTTGTTGGACACTCAAGCTGTGAAAACAATTCTTCTTGACATTCCTTCCCTTGGTCGACAGGTTCGTTCTGAATTACAATAACAGAAACGTCGTTTCCTTTAACGTTAACTATATGTTCTAAAAATGGCTTCTTTCTCCTAGAGATTTGATGATTGTACTTACCGACCAGTCCTTTTTTTGTTATTTCTCGCAGACTTCTGGTGCTGCTAGCTATTCTAAATTTGTAAGCCGTGAGATGAGCAAAGCTGAAGCTCTTTTGAAGGTCCGTAACATATGTCTCAACGTGCTTGTTGGAATTTTTTCCATTTTCTCATAATTCAAATTTATCCCTAGTTAGAGGCCAGGAAGGTTTGAAGCCAATAGGGGAGCGCTCCCTCTAGACCTTTATTTTAAAGTTCTACTCTTATCATTCTAAATTTGTTTAGTAATAACTGCTATTAAACTCAACCTGCCATTGGCACAATCAAGTCAAGCAAAGGTCTCAAGTCTATTGAAACTTCCTCCAAATATCCTGACAATTATCTTTATTTGTCACACAGGTTATACTTTCTCCCATTGATTCTGTGGCGGATACATATCGTGCGCTATTGCCAGAAGGAACCCCGATGGAATTTCAGCGAATTTTGGAACTTAAGGTTACATTTTTTTTCTTCTCCTTTACCATTATTTCATAAAGATGTACCTAAAATATGTATAATTCACAACTTATCCACCATTCACTTTGTTTTATGTGGTAAAAGCTGATGAAAGAACTCTGCCTTTTGTGTTGCATTGATCATATGATGGCACATGCAGGGATTCAAGAAAGCTGATCAACAAAGCATACTCGACGATTTCAACAAGCACAGTCCAGGGATCACGCGGCCATCGGTTTCACCATCAGCTCCACCACCTGTTGTCTCGGCCACCCCTCCAGCTCCTACGATTAGCAGTCCTAATGTGGGGCTTGTGGCATCCAGGGAGGATGTCCTTACTCGAGCAGCTGCACTAGGACGAGGAGCCGCCACCACGGGATTCAAAAGATTCCTGGCTCTTACTGAAGCTGCAAAAGACAGGAAAGATGGACCTTTCAGAAAACTTTTCAATCCTTGAAAGGTACGGAGTGCCTGATCTGATCGTTTTGAATTGTATTGATATAAATGCATTTTTTTTTCTGGTCCTCTCAATAGTATATAGTTGCAGTTCTCCCCCTGTTTGTTCCATAGAAATCTACCACAGTTCCACTCAATTTTGAAGTTTCGTTGTCCTCCTAATTCTTTTGGTGGTTTTTCTGCTAGTGTGATGGAAAATGTGTTGGATTCACAGGATTTTTGAGAATGCAGAAATTGAACATGAGATTCTTTCTAGATTTCACATTTCTAGAGTTGTTTTACTAAATAGAAGTTTCATATGAATCTCTGAGTTCTATTTTTGTTTTTAATTTTTTTTTGTTTTTCTTTTTATTTTGTAGTGTTTGGATTCAATTACATGTATTTCAATTATTTTTACGAGACAATCGTTAACCTTAGAACATTTGATTGACCTTTATAATATTTAATTAATTGTTGGTGCAATATTGGATTGTGTTTGAGTCCATATAACCACTTAGTTCTTCGAGACTTTGGTCAATATCCCTCCTATTTAAAAATCAAATATTTTTATTCACACATTTAAAAACAATTTAATTTTAGCTCTGTCATTTTATTATTCCAGGATCTTAATCTTTAAAAAAATAGTTAATTGTGTGTTAATGACTAGATTAATTTAAATTTTAATATATTGATCATGTAAATATTTTTATGTTGATAAAGTATTTTTACAATGAAGTCGGCATAAAAATGAAATAGAAAGACCCAGGCCAAAAGAACTAAAATTAAGCATATTAAAATACAGTTTTTGGTTAGTTTTTTTTATATTATTATTTGATGTTATTAGTTCATGTATGTTTCATTTAGATCCTAATTTTTCACATGTTCGATTTTAGTTTACTGAATTTTTCTATCTCCATATTTCTCTCTCATTAGACGAACATTTTTTTTTATGGAGCCGAACTTGCAGCTGTATTGCGGTGGTGACGGGTTCCATCAGACAGGGCAAAACAAAACTGCTGAATCAATATATTAATATAATTTACTTCTTGCACCATTTTTTTAAAAAAAATTTGAATTTTATTGAAAGTCCAATCAAAATCAAACAATTATAAAAATTTAATAACCAAAATAGTTTTTGAAAAAATGAAATTCTTGTTCAAGTTAATTGAAATGCAATAAAATTTCGAGTAAACTTCACGTCTGTTCTATTTAACAAAATCAACTTATATTCCAAAGGTAATTCTATTAAGATTAACATTAGTATATACCCAATTACCTCAATTTAAAATTATCCCCAATTATTGTAGAATTCTAAAAGTTTACCGTTATTATGCAACCATCTAGAGGAGAAAAAGATGGAAGAGAAAAATAATACTCGAATGTGAAACATTGATTTTTTTTTTTTTTTTTTCAATTTTGGAATGTTACAAGCAGAAGATTTATTTGAACTGTTTTTTATTTTGTCTACTATCAAACCGTTAACAAGAAAATATATCCTAGTGAAATGAATAAAAAAAAAAAGGAAAAAATTAATGCCTTGGTGAAACCAAAATTCAGAAACGAAATTCGTGCAAAAAATAATAGGGCAATACATTGTTTAAGAAACAATAGAATATATAACTTTGATGATAAATAAAAAACGATTAGTTATACAGTGAGAGCATACAAAAAGATGATCCCTAATATTTGAAAGCACAATAGAGAAATATAAGAAGCGTGCCCATTATAAATCTCTCAGATGATATATGGAGTTCTCAACCCAACGCAATTATTGTCTCATCATACCGAGTTTCCCTGCACAAAAGCCAGAAGAAGCATATCAAAATCAATTCCATTACTCCCCAAAATGAAAGTTTGCAAAACCAGAAAATATTAACTTAATTTTTTAAATACTAATCATTATCTTTGAGCTTTAACTTCGCAATAATTGACATGTATTCTCAATCAAATGATCATAGGAATCAACTAAATATAAATAAAAACGTTACTCTTTACTCACCAATTTGGTTCAAAATTGTCTTTTCCCAGTTCTCTGATTTACATCCATGTTAACAATATAAGCCAGAGTTTCTAGAACCTGTCACCAAATCTTGAACTACGACCTGAACCACTAAAATCCCCAAAACCACCCGAACGTCCAGAACCTGAACTGCGGCCTGAATCACTGAAATCCCCAAAACCACCAGAACGTCCAGAGCCTGAGCTACCAAAAGAATTCCTGCCACTAGAACGGTTAAATCCTGAATTCTCAAAGCCTCCAGAACGACCAAAACTCGAACCACCTCTTTGGCCACCAAAACGACCTGAATCATTCATTCGACGATCCTTAAATCCTCCTCCAAAAGAGCCAAATCGACCATCACCACCTCCACCACTGAACATATCCACCCGGGCACTACTATCAACAGCAATTCTTGGGAGCTGATAATCGAGAACACAATGGTAAGTGTCAACTTAACATCAAGTAGTAAAAATATGCCTGGATTTACAAAAGTATGCAGATTATGTAATGCCTCTGAACCTTAAAAAATCAACTTTTTTTATATACGCATTTGAACCACGTCCATATGCATGAATTGAAGATTATTTCAGAAAAAACTCGTTGTGCCCACGTGTTGCTTGCTTATCATGTGAAATTAGAAAACATGCAATCTCAATTATAATTAAAAACTCAGGGGTAAGATCTAACTTAAGTGATATGCATACGAGATAGGCTTGAAATATTAATCCTCAACTGCTAAACAAAGAATTAACCCAGTCATCTATTTAGAGGCCGTTACTGGAGCCAGAAACTTTATGCAAGCAAACTAGAGATATCCGTAAGCCTTTTCCCTTCATTAATTCTGAGATTGATACTTCTCATGACTGAGTAAATATATAGAACATGGATAGAAGTTCCTTTTGGCTTGCTGTTTCAGAAAAAAAAAACTCAAGTTGCAAATGTTTGATGCATAAGAGAGATCCTAACCTCGTTAAACTTGCAGCCTACTTCACGCTCAATCATTCTGACAGCCCTTGACTGATTGTCTGAGTGAATAAGAATAGCACTGCCTTTCTTACCAGCACGGCCTGTACGGCCTGATCTATGGACAAATATTTCTGTGTTGTTTGGAAGCTCAAAATGTATTACCTAATAATAAAACAAGATCAGAAACTTTCCTTAGAATATCAATGACTGGCCAATGTATAAACGAAATATTCCCTCACCCTTCATCAAACCACTTCCTCTCAGGCTCCCAACAGCACAAAGGAAGAGAGATGAGAGGTTTGAGTATGATTTCGTTTTATACTACTATTACACTGCTCTATTTTATTTTCAGATTTCAGAGCTATGAGAAAGGGAACAATCAAGATTCAAGAAAGCATTTAATTCTGAGAGGAAGAAATATAGAGGAAGACTATCACTTACAAGATCGACATTGGGAATATCAAGACCTCTTGCGGCCACATCAGTTGCAACTAAAACGTTGAACTTCCCGTCTCTAAAACCAGAAAGAGTTCTTTCTCTCTGACTCTGTGAAATATCTCCATGCAAGGCTTCACATCTAAAGTTCCTTCCCATTGCATAGGCTAATCTATCAGCATCACGTTTTGTTTGAGTGAAAACGATACACTTCCCACCTTTTGCATGCTCCTAAAAAGCAGATAACCATTGGCAACAACATAATGAAAGCAAGCACTCAGCATGTTAACATGAAATAACAAAATCAAGTAAAACATTGGCTCCCAGATATTAAACCCAGGAATAAAAACGGTAGTTATGGATCCATACTGTTATCAGAGGTCCAATTATCGACGCTTTTCCATGCGTATCTGAAACAATTGAAAATAAGCTAATTCCATCTGCCAATTTCTGATCAGAATCTCCAACCTGAAATATTGACAAGTTTTGTCAACTCCCATGTATCAATTAAATAGTGATAATTTGATACTTTTCTTTTTTTGCATTTTTTTTGTTGGCAAGGACACGGTTATTAAGCATAATGTGTGTGTATATATAGGCAAGACTTGTAAGAGTAATTGATCGCTGAGGGTATAGCTTTTCAGTAAAATACGTTTTAGATGTACCTTCAAAATAAAATTAAAATATCTTGTTTTAGAAGTTTAGCAAGAACTTTATGAAATTTGAAAGCTGCAACCTAACTTCCAATATTCAAATATGATTTTGATTAGCATGAGCACTTTTCATTATTAAAAAAAACTGTGTAACACGCCTTCAGTATCTGAGTGTACTAATTAATTGGGTGGTTGTGCTCTTTGGTTATATACTTTGTTTTAAATGCTTCAGTGACAAAAAAATTCCAAGAAGTAGAAATATATTAAATAGGCAACATACTCACAAGATCAACAGTTAATGGATTGTTTAAGTAATTTTGAGTGAGTTTTCTGATCCAAGGTGGCATTGTCGCAGAAAACATCATACTCTGACGTTTTCGAGGCAACCTCTCCAAGATCTTCTCAACGTCCTCTTGAAAGCCCACTTGAAGCATCTGGTCTGCTTCATCAAGAACAACAAACTGGACTTCTGATAAATTAAGAGAACCCCGATTTAGAAGATCGATCAAGCGACCTGGTGTGCCAACAGCTATGTCAACGCCATAGTCAAGCTGTCTCATTTGGCTTGAAATTGGTGCCCCCCCATAAACACAGATAGTGTCCAGACTAGGTGCAGCCTCTTGAAATTCTTTCTCGACCTGCCGAGCAAGTTCCCTCGTTGGAGCTAGAACCAGGGCCAACGGGTTCCTTCCTTTTCTGCATAATTTCTAACAAATTGTGATTTTTTGAATTTAAGTAATACCCATCCAAACCCTTCCCAGCAACAGATTTCAGCAGAAAGTAGAGCTACTTGAAAAAAAAGTTGACCGAGATTAGAACACAAACCCTTTCATCGCATTGAACTGAATGATTTTGTCCAATATGGGGATTCCAAAAGCAAGAGTTTTTCCTGTTCCAGTTCTAGCACGGCCAATCATGTCACGGCCTTGCATTGCTGGTTCAAGCACGGCTCTCTGAAAAAGATTGAGCAAAAACCAAGTTTTCAAACCCCAATGGAAAATGAAACACGAGTTTCAAAACATAACCAAAGGAACTATAAGAGGCCTAAATCAAAACATCTTAAATGCAATATTCGACTGAGTAAATGAACGATATGCATACTCCATAAAAGAGGTGTCACCGTACGGACAAAATATTTCGAACCCAAAGAAAGGAATTTGTCCTCAAGCACTCAAAACAGCTTAGACTCATTCAAAACAAATAAAAGGTGACTTCGTCGCCGTAATCCAACGATCAAGCTGTGCCGAAAGAGGCCAGATTCACAAAAGTAGTATTCCGAATAAACGATCCAAACCTTCACAAAAAAATTTCAAAAAATTCTCGACGACTGTCTAGCAATCTAAATCCTGCAGAAAAAACTAGTAACCATAAAATAAACGAGATAAACAGTACCTGGATAGGGAAGAGCTTCGATATACCCTTTTTCGCCAGAGCAGAAACAATCTCCGGCGCGATCCCGAGGTTACCAATCTCGAGTCCATCACCAACGCTGCTACTGCTACAAGCTTCATCATATTCCACTACCGCAGGCTTGGCCTGATAAACCAACGACGCCTTGAAACTCAACGGCCCAGAAGCGGCATGAAATCCTTTCGTTTGAAACCCAAAACCCAGAGGTCTCTCCGTCATCCCAACAGTGGACAAATTTCCGAACTCAACAGCGGCAGCAACGCCGCCATTAACGTCCACAGAAGACGCTAAGAAATTAGCGATTGGGGCTAACACGGTGGAGCTGCCTCTGGCTCTGGAGGCCGCTAAGGCAGCGGATCGCCGTAGAATAATTGAACTCATCGTTGTCTTTGAGCACGAATTCACAAACAAAACTGTTCAAAGATTAGTGAAAGAAATGAAGAGAGAAATGATGGGGAAAATGGAACTTGGCTAGGGTTTATGATAAACCGCAGTGAGGGTTTTGGGAGATTCGGACTCCCGAAGAGGTGGAGGCTTCACGATTTAGGTCAGCAGCCAACATGATTTTTATACTCAAATATATTTCATAAAATAGTTACTGAAATTAATTAAAAAAAATTTAGTTTTTTTTTTTTACGACTTTTTGAGATTTTTTTTCATTGCTAATAAAAATGAAAGTGAATGTTAACATCAATGTTATTTTAATGCTATTTGGTTCGGGCAGTGAGAGAACGAGAGCAAGAATGATTTTCGGTGTTCAGGTCATCGAGAATTATGTCTCTCGTAATAATTTTTTATTTTTCGTATTACTATTTTTCACTCACATTATATTCATTGTTATATTTTCCTCATTATCATTATCTTCACCTAAACAAAAAAAAAAACATTCTCCACATAATTATTCTTATAACCACGAACACAATCAATTATTCTGTCCATAGTCATACCATTTCTTATTATCTTTTTAATTTTCATTCATCTTATAATCATTTTCATCTCATTTGCCTCAAACACACCCTAACTTATTTGAATTCACAAACTAATAATTACCGTATGTGACATAAATTTTTGTGAACGATTTTTTAAATATCTATTTTTTTTATATAGATTACACAATACTTGGGGTTCCGATTCAAACTCGTGGTCGTGGTCATATCGATGCGGCTAAGCTATTACTCTTTTGATAATAAAAAAAATGTTAATGCGAAATAAATAGAAAATTGGTATAAATAAAAGTTTATTAATTCTAAATTATAATAGTAATATTGTATAAATTATAAAAAACGTGAAAATATATACTTTAATTATTAAAATATAATAAATTATATAATAAAACTTGAAATAAATATCGTGATAATTTTTTAATTTAGAATTTTGCTTTATTTTGAAATTTAAACTTTTAAATATCAATTTTAGTTTAAAAATTTTCAAATTTATTCAATTTAACTCATCAATTTAAATTGTCTGATTTTAGTTATAGATTTCGATTAACAATAATTATAAGGTTAGTCATAATATAGATTTTGAAATATTCAAAATATATATATATATATATATATATTTCTATCTAAATTTCATAAACATGATTTTCCTTTTGCTTACCTTAAAATGGTTAAGATTGTTTAATTAATTTAATTGATGTTGTTTTCAAAGTTATCGTAACGACTAATTTAATTGATATTATTGTTTTTTTTATATAAAAAATATTATAATTTAATAAAATATTTGTTTTTATTTGCAAAGTTAATGACAAATTTTTTGTTTGTTCAAGAACTTTTAAGCTATTTCGATTTAAGTGTACACTATGAAACAAAGTTTATAAAGTTATGTGTATATATGATAAAAAATAATATAAATATAAAATTTATTTTATTTCATAACTTATTAAATATGTTTTTACTACATAAATAAAATCATGAATCAACAAATTAATTTAATATTGCACATAGGTGTACAAAACAAAATTTATTTTAAAATAAGTAATTATTTTGAGTAGTTTTGAAGGGAGGAGTTTATTATTAGTGTTTTGAAACGAGGAGTTGGAAATGAAAATTTATAAATTGAAAAATTTGAAATGAATATTTATTTTGAGTATTACAAAAAATATTTTTTTTAAAGAATATTTAATAAATATTATTTTTATAATGGATTTGAAGGAGAAGAAGAGGAGAAAAAGCAAAGGAATGAACTTCAGATTTATTTTGAATACATTACAACATTTCCTCAATTCCTTACCAAACTCTCTCAACTTCTTTCCAATGTCTCGTAAAAAATCAAATTAAATTATATATCAAAAATCTTATAAAATTAAACATATTTTCTGGTGAGCACAAGTCAACAAAAAAAAAAAAATCCAATATTTTTTTATAAATTATTAATTTTTAAACAAATAATTCTTATCTCAAATTTACTCGATTTTCATTTATTTATGCTCCCTATCTTACGTCAGAAGGTTGAATCAAGTCGATAATCATAAATAATATTTTACTCTTTTTTATATTAAATTTATTATCGTAACGAAAATAACTTTGAATATATTATAAAAAAACAAAGTTGACGCTTTATTAAAAATGCATGAATTTACATGGGCTTTACGATTCTTGAAATGAGTTACAATTGAATGTTGTAAATATTTCAATTTTTTTTTTGAGGTTACTAATCATTACTTATAAATATTAAAGATAAATATTAATTACAAATATTCTTAAAAATTATTTTCAAATAAATTTGTGACTGCAATAATTATTTATAATATTGAAAATAAAATTTCATTTTAAATATTTTTACTTTTAATTACTATTTTACTTATACTCAAAATAAATCATTATGGCAAACGCTATTAGAATCTAGATACAAACATCCTAAAGTTTAATGCAAAATGTTTAGAAAATTTATTTTCAAACATTTCTTACCGGATGTTTGTTTTGAGTGTTTATGTAGATTTTATAAACGACCTTTTATAATCACTCTTTATTATTACAATTTATTATTTATAATCACTCAAAATAACTATTCATTTCTAAACACTCAAAATAAATACTCAACTATTTTCCAAACAAACCCTCCTAAAATTTAATGGAAAATTAGTAAAATGCCAAACACGAATGTTAGAAAATTTATTTTGAAACTCGGCTTATTATTATTACTCGAACCAAATGTCTGTCCTCTAAGAACTTTAGCAGATGGCTCTTTTGCCGCCCGAATCAAAACCTACCTAGATTTTGTCCGTATTCATCATCGATTTCTCTAGCAAACAAATTCAAGAACAACAATAAAACTATGAACACTTTCAATTCTACTTCGATTTTTGTCTTCTCCTTCTTGTCGCCTCGTGTTCGTCCTTCTCATTTGCTCTTGCTATCTCTTTCTGTAATTTATTGCAATTTTTGTTGTATATATGATCATGGAGTCCTGGTGTTTTGACTGCCAGAGACAATTTCGTTTGTATTTTTTGATTCGTAATTCAATTTGTCACTGCGTTGCTCTTGATCGAGGCGGCTGTAGCAGAGATGAAGAGGTGCAGAAATGGCGAACTCTGGGATTTTGAGCTCGAGATTCTTGGCGGAGATGATATTATACTTGGAATCGATGGCGGAACCACGTCCACTGTTTGCGTTTGTATCGCTCTCTCTGGTCCTCGAGTTGTTTCTCCTTCAATGTCTTTTCCTATGCTTGCTCGTGTTGTCGGTGGCTGTTCGAATCATAATAGTGTTGGCGGTATATTACTCTTTCTCTTCCATTTCTCCATGCTTTTTCGCTATTTCTGCGTCAATTCGGATCATCAGTTGACTTTAGTTCTTTATAGTGCTATCAATTTTATGATTATTGTACCAAGTGACACAAAGAAGTGGCAATTAAAGACTCTGAAAGTTCATTAGAATTCCTTACTGGGTTTTGTATTTTATCCGGCATGGTCTTTCCATCATTTTTCTCCTGAGGGCTTATGCAAACATATCTTGAATTATATGCAAGCGTTTGCGATTTTTGCCATCAAATTCCTGATTTTATCACATATATTTGTTTGCACCTTAATTCAATTGTATTTTCGTCTCCAAGTGGCGGCCTAAGATTATGGTCTCCTAGTATATTCCGTTGAAGGTCCAAGGTTCAGAATCTACTATATCTACTATTGAGTTTAATGTAAAATCTTCTAGTCTCCTAGGTATATTGTGGGGAAGCTCCCATTTCCGGTTATCAAAACGAAACTGTATTTCCACTGTCTTTTTTCCTTCATGTAGTTTGTATATGCCAGAAAATTCGTGTACTAAAAATATGATAATATGCTATCATCTCTAGAAACTGCTGCGAGGGAAACTTTGGAGCAAGTTATGGCAGAGGCACTTTCAAAGTCTGGTTCAATTCGATCTTCAGTTCGAGCTGTCTGCCTAGCTGTTTCTGGGGTTAACCATCAAACAGATCAACAAAGAATTTCGAATTGGCTTAGGTATTCATTCTTCTTTTTTCTCTGATATCTATAGAGTTATAATATGCGTTTTGCTTCCTTTTGGCTATGGGTTGCCTCTTTCTATTTATACATCAATAGTATATTAGGTATCTAAGTACCTAACAATCCTGTAATACGCAAAAAAAAAAAAAAAAAACAAACACAAGATAATGAAAATACAGTGACCTAGTTCTGTGATGCACACCGATGCTATATTTGATGTTAACACTAAGGAAAATAACACGAATGAAGCGATAAGTTATCCGACAGTCAAGAATGTCGGAGGCTTCTCCTCTTTTTACAACCTTAGACCATAAAACAAGCATACTTTCTCAACCCCTACCTTACCTCTTTATTTATATTCATACTCTCTCTCCTTCCATACAAGAATAACCACAACCATCGTACTCATCATTGATCCCCTCTCCAATACCTACCCTGCCCCTTCTAGAACACACACGAGTATTTGAGGGTCACTCATAGTATTTGAGTGAGTATTACTCGTGGAAGTCCCTCTAATGGGATTAGATAATACGGCGACATATATGATTATGAATGCACATGAGCTCAATGAGGGTGAATTGGAACTGACATTTCTTGCTTACTAACAAAGCTAAATAGCTAATTGGCCTGATGCAAATATTTCTTCCCTAATTAGATTCTCAGTTTCAATTGACCTTGGATGCTTAAAATTTTTCCCTAATTAGTGTAAGCTTGGTTCAGTTTGCATGATATTCTCGATTCGTTTTAGTAACGAGAGTTTATATAAAGAACGAGAGATCACTTGCAAATTCATGTCTTTTACTAATATATATATTTAGCCTTTTCTTTTATGGTTTATGATGAACAGAGATATCTTTCCCCGCCATGTAAACCTATATGTTCAAAATGATGCTGTGGCGGCTCTTGCAAGTGGCACTATGGGAAAGCTTCATGGATGTGTTTTAATTGCTGGAACTGGAACAATTGCTTATGGATTCACAGAGGATGGTCGAGAAGCTCGAGCTGCTGGTGCAGGACCAACCTTAGGGGATTGGGGAAGGTGATTTTTTCTCTTTTTATTTTTATTTTTGTTATTATTTTTTTCCCTCTCATCCATCTCTCTCTCTCTCTCACACACACAGACACACAGAATAAGAAAATTTTAAAATTCTGGAAAAGGTTGGTGTATACAAATTTAAGCCAGTTATTGAGTGTGATCTAGGAGATCCTTCTGTGATTCTAGATTTCTTGACTAACCATTATTGTGAGAGTCTGAGAAGTAGTTTATGGCTAGAGTTTGACGTAATTTCTTTCAGGTTGTTGTTTTTTATTTTTTAAATTTTTTTGTAAAGAAGAGTAGCAACAGACCCAATTTATTTTAATCTCTAATCCATAACTGTTACGCCTCTGTTTGGTTGTTATGTTTAAACTGGTGATTATGTTTTTTAGTGGATATGGGATTGCTGCACAGGCGTTAACTGCAATAATTAGGGCTCATGATGGACGTGGTCCTCATACAAAGCTCACGTATAGTATTTTGAAGACACTTAATCTTTCTTCGCCAGATGAACTCATAGGGTATGTATTTCGAATACTAAGATTGCAGTTGTTGTATTGAGTCTCAAGTTTATCCGGTCATTGTTTTACTCGGTGAGAAACTGGATGGACCTGGCCGTCGGAAGGTTTCTAATTCAGCAGGGAAACAAGTTTCCAATTTTATAGCCTTATGCAAATGAAAGAAGAAGACTTGCTTCATGAAAATATATTATATAGTTTTCATTTTTATGTGTACACGACGTAAAATTACAGTTTTAAAATTTTTTTTAATGTTTTTAAATCAAAATACTTTTGGCTATTAGCAGCCAGGTTACTTTTAACAACTCTAACTATGGAGCTTTCTTGTAAGAATATAAGTATTCGAGGATCTGTCCAGTTTTTATGTCGCGAGTCATGGATCTGTAATGTGATTTTGCATCGAAAGTATTTAACAATATTACTATTAGGTGGACATATGCGGATCCATCCTGGGCTCGTATTGCTGCTCTTGTTCCAGTTGTTGTAGCATGTGCTGAGGCTGGTGATGAGGTTGCTAACAACATCCTCCTCGATTCAGTTGAGGAGTTGGCTTTGAGTGTGAAAGCTGTTATCCAAAGACTTGTACTGGCTGGTGAAGGTATGGAATCAATCAATATTTTATCATTATACTAAGTCTTGCACATTATTTACACAAATTTGAGTTCTTGCAGTAAAACTCTGCCATTTTTACCATCAATGTGCAGATGGACAAGATGCTTTTCCGCTTGTTATGGTTGGTGGTGTACTCGAAGCAAAAAGGAGGTGGGATATAGCAAAAAAGGTCATAAATTCCATAGCCAAAGAATATCCTGGGGTACATCCTGTTTGGCCTAAGGTAAGCCTATTTCACTGTACTTGTTGCTATTGTGGTTTCTGATTCTTATTACTTCTTCAAGTTAGGGAGAATTCATTTACTAATTTATATAGTTAATAAATTAATAAAATGTGAACTGCCTTTTAGATACCCCTCCTTGCTTTTCTCGAGCTCACAATTGAAGAAGCGGTTAGCTGATATAACTGATATAATGAAATTGACTCCAACTTATCAATTTAAGCTTTTGAGTTAATGTGTGATTTAACCTAATGTAGCACGCTATTATAGTAGTATGTTCAAGATTCAAACATTTGACTTAGTCATTTCATCTTCAAATTAATGTTGAGTTTCAGGTGTCATTCCAAGCTCACAAGTGAGGAACAATGTTGATTTGATTTATTAAGGTCCCGCTTGATAACCATTTGGTTTTTCGTTTTTAATTTTTGAAATTTAAGTTTGTATTTATAGATTCTCTACGCATGTTTCATTTTCTCTCAAGTAGATATGTGAATTCTAACCAAATTCCATAAGCCAAAATAAGTATTTGGAAGCTATTTTTATTAACTTTCAAATTTGGTTTGGTTTTTAAAAACACAAGTAAGATGTAGATATCAAAGTCATGAAAATTATGTGTTGGAGTAGTAGTTGTAGGCTTAAATTTCAAAAACCAAAAATAAAAAACGAAATGGTTATCAAATGGGGCCTAAATTATTGTAACTTATCAGTTTAACCTTTTGAACTGATGAGTGAATTAACGAGACTCAATAGAAAACTCTCGGTGGCTAGATTCAAGTTTTGAGAACCAGAATGTATTTCAAAACTATGTTTCTCTGTTTCTTATAAGTTGAAGTCCATTTTTCCGTACAGGTAGAACCCGCCCTCGGAGCCGCCTTGCTGGCGTGGAATTTTTTAAGTAAAGATTATCAACAGGAAGGATTGTAGGGGGGTGACCATTAAGAGCTGATGAACATGAACTGTACAGTTTCAATGTCAGAAGACTCAAACTTAATCAGCAATATTGGAAAGCTAAAAGTAGAGACTTGAAACAGCCTTGGCTTACATTAATTTCGCAAGGTCCTTATTGATTTCATCATTATTTTAGCTTTTCATATTATATTGATGTAAAAAAAAAAAAGGAGTTTACAGCAATATGGAGCATGCATTGTGCTTTTATTCCCTTGTAATTGTATGTAAGTTATGGTCAGTTATGTAGATCACAGTGATCTTGTAACATGTTTGTGTTGTAAACTGGATACGGAGGGAAAATCCAATTGAATGCAAGCGTGCTTGGACCTCAAAACTAGGGGTGATTTCGATTTGGTTTTTGTCGGTTTCGTGCTTAACCAATAACCGAACCAATACCTCGATTTTTTAATGATTGGGTTCGAACCGATGTCCTATAAAGGTGAAACCATTGATTCGATTTTCATTTGATTCGATTCGATTTTTATTTTTATTTCGATAAAAAAATTAGTTTGTTTTTCAAATTTTGTGTATCATTCACGACTTGATTTTTAATTTTATTCTAAAAGTTCTCATTTTATTAACAAAAAAAAAAAAATACTACCCTAAGAATCCAATATATAACAATATTTTTACTCCATATTTCACATTTAAATTGGTTCTTCCATTCAATTTAAATACTAACATATATATTTTTCTTGTTATTTATGTATTTGGTTCGGTTCGGTTTTTATTGGTTCTTCCATCATGAACTGAAACCGAACCGATATATTTCGGTTTTCTAATATATCAAACCGGTCGATCCAATATTGTTCTAAAAATTGAACCAATCCATTGGATCAGTTTGGTTCGGTTCAGTTTTGTTGATTTTCGATTTTTCCTTTCACCACTACTCAAAGCAATGCTACCAAGCTTAGCATGTGTTTGAGCCACCATTAATTAAGAGTAGAATGGGAAGATAATGATTCCCAATGTTTGGGTCACCAAAAATTATTTTTCTCATAATCACGTTTTTCCTAAATCACTTTTTTATTCTTCTCCTAATTACTTTCTAATTCATAACTATTTTTCACTCACCTCGTACTCGTCACTTTATTTTCCTCATGTTTAATTCAAAGCATAATTGACATATATCTCCAACAAAGTTGTTGCTTGTCCGAATCCCTAACCTCAAAATATTAATGTACTAAACAGAATATGAATCCATCAAAGCATTTTGATTCAAAAAGATTTTATTTCTTTTATTGTGATAGTTATTTATTTTTTAGTTTCATCTCAAATCATGGGAAGGCATACACTTTAAACCCTTATTATCATCCAAACGAAGGCGCAACAACATTTTAGAGTACGAGGCCAAGGCGTATGCTTAGATAAAACATAACTATATGCACACAAAATATATAATATTAACATTTTTTCATATAAAAAATTTTACATAGTCGTGTCATAAAAATATGAAACATTACCATACAAATCTCAAATTAAAAATTGAAGTCTTAATTATCAAACTTAGTGTCGCAAAATTTGCATAAGAGTGAAGTGGATTGGCAATTAAGAGGGTTGGTCAGGTTTTTATTTTATAAAACTTATAAGTAATTGTTCATAGAATTAAAATAAAAAACGAGTAAAAAAAAACATCACAATTTTACTTAACTTGTGCACTTGGGGGCTTTATAGAAGTCGCTGCCTTCCTAATTATACTTCGAATTTCAAAGATGAGATGTCAACATTGCTCCGGGAACCTTCGTGCGCCTCGTCGCGCACCCAAGGAGACTTACAAATTCAAACAAATAAAGACATTATAGTAAAAAATACACATCAAATTCTACTGTTGTGTACCAGCTAACATGTGATGAGAGAAAAGCTTGTCGCTGCTTAATTAAAATTTCTCCAGCTAAATGTTTTTTGTATTATAATATGCCAACATTTAGAGTAAACAAAATGAAAACTATAATAATATACAAAGTTAGCATACCTTAGCACATAAACCCTCTAAGTTTTGTTGGTGAATGCCATTTAAAATATTTCTCTCGTCTTTTTGGTTATTGTGAAGAACTACATCATCTGCATAATCCAATTCATCCTCATCTTCTTCCTCATCCTCAACAACCGAGCTAGAAAACTTACCAGGCCTTTCTGCATTGCTACTCTGATTCGAATATCCTACAAGTTGATTAGCTTCGTCGAGCTCTTCCACTGTTTTCGCCAAAGACAACAGGATATTTTTTGCTTTTTGATCAGGTCGAAGACCACAAGATTCAATTTCATTGAACCAAACAACAGCACTGCCGAAATCTTTGTTTTTTCCAAATGCATCCATGATCGTCGTCAAAATCGTCTGATTCACTCTTATGCCATTGACCTTCATTTCTTCGTACCTTTTAATCATCTTATCAAGATTATTAATTTTAGCATACCCTTTGATTAATGTGCCGTAAGTAACAACGTTGGGTCTAAAACCGTCCTGTTTCAGTTGTCTGAAAAAGATTTCGGCTCCCTCCATGTCAGATGCATTAACATAAGCTGATAACATGGTTGTGTAAGAGAAAATATCTGGACTGCATCTGCATCAAATAAACAACGTTGGAAATCCATTAGCTTAAAGCTCAAGAAATACATGTCAAAAGAACTAAAGGCACAGCCATGGATGAGAATTTGTAATATAATTTAAAATCTTAGAACCATCAGCTATCACTGCATAAACTTCAAACGCTACTACATTTCTAAAGATCATTGAATAATAAAATATATCTGTGTTAGTTACTTTATATCTGTGGCATCCTAACCCTTTTAAGCGTACTTCGACTATTCTTATATTTAAAGTAACTCATGGAAAACTAATTTTTGAGACACGAGTCTATCATGGATTCAACTCATAACTTCTAACCCTTTAGTGATTTACAAGACTCTTATTTGATCACTAGACTAATTCATGGCGATTGTGAATTACAGAATGCAACCATTAAAGCAGATAACAGTACCTGTCCCTTCTCATGCTCTTGAACACGATCTTAGCTTGCTCGACCATTCCAGAGATTGCAAATGCATCAAGCAGAATATTATAAGCTTTGTGAGTTGGTCTGGAAAATGCCAGGCAGAAAAGTTCATCAGCGCTCAACTATTTTGGTTTACTCACGTCGTTCAGCATGCTTGTTGCGGTGTTGAGTGAATTCCAACCAAAATAGAAAAATGAAACCCATATATATACTCTTACAAACGATAGGTTGGACTAGGAATACACTGAATTTAGATAGTATTTTTAACTTTGCAAGGTATGATAAAACCCAAGCAGCTCCTAGATGCACACTGGCTTGTTTCCTTTCTCAGCCTCTTTTATTTTTTATTTTATGGGAGACTAGATTTCCAAAGGGATATCACATGACTTGGGTCAAAAGAAAGAAATGCAAATGGAAAGTACCTGATACCAGCATCAAGCATTTCCTCAAAAACTGCTAGTGCTTCTTCCTCTCTTCTAGCTTTACCATAAGCACTAACGAGCAAAGCATAGCTCACAACATCTGGTCGGAGTCCAGCTCTTTGCATCTAAGTAGGAATTTAAAATCACATCTGATGAATCTCATTAAGGAGGAAATGGAGACGAACAGAACATTAAACTACTTAACCGACTGACAACATTGGCCAATGAAGCAAAAGCATAGCCTCCCTACTACAAGACAGCTGCTAATATTCTTGTGGTACAATGGAAGTGCGCAAATATTTGAGATTCCATGTCCTTATAATCAGGAACTCACTAATATTTGCTACGTCATTCAATATGTTCTTTATTCGCACAACCAAGAAAATGTCACAGTTACACACTTGCTGATTCAGTTCACTCGGTTATTACCTCAAAGATCGGAACTGAAAAGAAAACCCCCCCTATTAGACTTTGGATGCATCCATAAATTAGAAAGAAATCAGTATATACTCTTTAGAACTCAAAGACACAGTAGAATAGCCTACAGAACAGGTCCTGTTCAAGTAAGGTCGTGAAATCAGTACATACTCCGAAAACTAGTGGCTCAGAAAGAGTGCTGCTCCATCAGAGACTTAACAGACCCATTCCTAAAAGAAAACTATTCAATAAGTTGTCTAACAAATCTATATGAAAACCTATACAATTTCCTACATCCTTAATTCCTAAAACTTCAACCATGAGAAATGATAGCAGCAAGTAGCATAGAAATGTCCAACCCATACTGGTTTACCTGATCATAAATCTTTGAAACCTCCTTGTAGTTAGTCTCAAAAGACATCAAGCTATTATAAGTAACTGTAGTCTGTGGTACTCCTCGTGCTGCCATTTCAGCAAATAATCTACGAGCCTTTTCATAATTCCCAGCCTTCTTGAACATATAAATCATCATGTGGAACATCTTTTGATCTGGCTTCAAAACAGGCCTTTCCTTGTTCAAGAGGGAGTCGAAGAGATCTTCAGCTTCCTTGAATTTACATCCCTACAGTAATGCCGCATTATTTTATGAACCACGACACAAAAAAACCAAGAAAAGCAAGCATTGGAAGATCACATGGGCTTAAAAGGGAAAAAACCAGTTTATGAAGCAAAAATTTGCAATGAGTTTAATTTTTCTGATCAGAAACTTATGATTAAAGCCAACAAGAGCATAGCTCACGGCATGTTGTATGACCTAGTAACGGGTTTCGATCCCCCCACCCCGGAATGATGTTGAATTAAAAAAAAAAAACTCATGTTTAAAACACTAAAAATTAGTTTTTATATAAAGTTACTCCAGATTGCAGTCAGTTTTTTTGGGTCAATATCTTGATAGCTTCAATTTCAAGTTCCAACAAAATTACTCTGCATTGTAACATAACATCCACAAGCATAAACAGCCATAAATGCGACAATTTGACATCCAAACGTCAAACTAGTAGTCTGGTTCAGAACATTACTGATTGTCAAATTTCAATAGGGCCAAAACTGAAGGACTGCTACAAAAAGGAATCAATTGGAAAGGCTTTAAAAAAGATAAAGACTTAAGTTTGAACTAAGTACCTCAACAAAAGTTTTTAGCATTATTTGATACGTCACCGCAGAGGGTTCAGGACCACCAGACTGCATCCTTCTAAAGATTGCTTCGGCATTATTATACCTGCCACCTCTTCCATATGCTTCCATAAGAGCAGTATGAGAGACCACGTTTGGTGCATAACCCTTCTTATTCATCAAGTTTAAAACTTTTTCTGCACGATTGAAGTCCCCTAACTTTCCATAAGCTGTAATAAGCATCAAAAAATCCATTTCACTAAAGTTCCACCAATTCTGGGCCCGGAGCCATTCAAGAATCTATAAGACATTTGAAAAGCATGAGTTAGGACAAACAGAAAATCTGAATATTGGAAGTTGTAAACAAAGAACAAGGAGGTTAAGGGTGCTCTCTGAGAAAAGTTGTAATCGAACTGACCAAATTAAGTCGCAGGGTAACTCTTATTAGTTACTAACAGTCTAACACACCTAGATAGATTTATTACAGGTAAGAACTAAACAAAGTTTGTCAATGCATCATCCTTATCTGGAGGATAGTTTCTGGACATTTTACAATGGCCATGCAAGAACCACGTTCTTTGTCTGAAAATACTTGGTGTTCATTTTGAAGTTCAAACACACATTGAGATGATTAATTCTTACACGAACCTAGTGTTTAAGTATAGCTTCTAATTCCAACAAGAGGGTTTGAGGTTTCGGGAAGCGTCAAAATTATTTCACAAACTTAAGACCATACATTAAATGGTGCACCACATGTAGTTACACTTACATAAGACTGCTGCTTTATACTCCAATTCTATCAGGCAGTTGGTGCTTTCGTTGTTCTTTTACGAATAACGGACTAAAAATGCCAAACAAAAGTAAACATTAAATCATACAAATGCTTGTGTTCTGTACCTCACTAACAAGGTTCCATTTCTTTAGCTGTTTAAATCTAACCAAGGTGCCCAACACCAAGTCCTTCGGAATAGCCTCATCTTTTATCCTTAAACTTTTCAGTACAGAAACAGCAGAGCCTGTCTCCTCTATTTCGTTCATCAGTCTCCTCCAATTCTTCTGCTCTGCCTCGTCGGCTGCATCCTTAAATACTTCCAACTTCTTCCTTCTCTGTAAGAACTTTCTTGGAGTCAACATACTCATACATGTAACCACCAATCTTCCACGTACATTAACATTGGAACTAATAGAATGTGTATGAACTTGTGGCTTACTGAAATAAGAACAACAAAGCACATTCTTACAGCCCAAAAAACATTACATTAGTTCAAAAATTGTATACACAACTGCAAAGAAGCAATTGTTATATATATATGTATATAAATTATATATTTATACATAAAAGTATAGTTTTCCCCTTTTTTGTTCCCCTTTCCTTATTGGTAATGAATTAGAACTTTGGATAGATGTCCAATGCTTTGTTGTTTTTTCGCAACCAGGAATTGGAACGTCATCCACTAATACCCAGGGGCACTTGTATCCGTTCCGAGGCTGGTCCAAGGAGACAAGGAATTTTAGAATTAAACTCATTCATGAGTTTCAAAATTGAAAGTTCCAAGAGAGCATACCTTGGAGATTCCAAACCTCTAGTCTACCAATGAGGCCACTAATTACAACATGATAGCGCTGATTGAACCCTAAAGAACCTGAAAATCCACATTTTCCCCTAAAGAACTAAGGCCCCTTAGAAAACAAGCAAAACCTCAACAGCTCAAAACACACAACTCTTGAAATCCAAAAATGAACCAGTCATGATAACAACAAAGAGTTCTCCGACAAGCAGAAAACGTTGAAGATCAATAAAACGAAAAGAAGAAAAACACAAAACTGCGTAGAATTTCCGAGTTAGCGACTTGAATTATTGTAAAACAATATTATAGAGAGTACAAAATGCGGTACAACAGAAGATGAAAACACAAAAACTGGCAACAAAGCGCTCGAACTCCATGGAATTTCATTAGGTTCGGAGAATAGAAATGGGAAGAAGAATAAAAAATTATGCAAAACCTCCAATTGGGAAGAGGAGCTGAAACAGCTGGCTTCAGAATTAGAGTTTGAGGCATGGGAGAAAGCTCTACTGCCTGGAAAAATGGCTCTGATGCGAGTGGAGCTCTGCCTTCGTCGTTTGAAACTTAGCTCGGTTCATGCAGAGAATCGGTTTAATATCTTATCCATTTATATTGAGAAATGTTTATAGAAAAATGAAAAAGAAATGTTTTGACTCCCATTATTTTGGGTCTCCTATTATAAATCTCCAAATTTTATGGTTGAACCAAAAAATAGAAACAAAAATATGACAAAGAGAGAGATTAGACATTCAAATCAAAACCTAAACCCTATTCAAATTAATACTTTTATTGCTCGATTTTGGTGTAATAATTTTGAGTCAAGAAATCGTATTTATTGAGTGACATGGAAACAGCTTGTATTCTAACGAATTGTGGCATAGTTGAGGTTTCGAGATCATGAGTTATTTAATCAAGTTTTGTTGTCAAAACATGGATGATGATTACTTAATAAGTTTGAATCGTTGTTGTCTTGAGTTTTACGAGCTAAATATTGTCATTCCATTAATTTTCTTGATGTTAAAGGGTGTTTGAATGGATTGTTTACTTTAAAAAGTATCTTGTGAGGTTGAGAGCTTCTTGGAAAAGACGTCTAATGGCCAATTGGTAATTGTCATAATGTTAATATATATATATTTTTCTTTTTTCTAAACAACAAACTTTTTATTAAGATTATGAAAATAGGCAAGCTCCTGAATACAAAACCCCGAAGAGGAAATCGAACTAAACATGTAAAAAACCTAAGAAATTGAAATAGAAACAAAAGGCTGAAATCAAGAGAAAGTTACAAGAATGCTTCTGAGTTAATAATAATTTATTGAGCTAAATATGAGCTAAAAGCTTTGTTCAAATAACTCTAAAACGAGGCTTTGATTTTTGCTTGATTGAACCTCAAGGGAGCTTGAAGTCTTCAAATATTCTTTGGTTACGTTTCCACCATAATTTCATACAACAAGGTTTTGACTACATTTGACCAAAGGATTCGAGCATTCTTAGACATTTTTGGGCCAGTGATAAGACTATAAGAGTTAGAGTAGATCTACAGTTAGTAGAAGAAACTCAATCAAGTTCGAATATCTCAAACAACTACTCGAACCAACATGCTCTTTAATACTTGCAAAGGAATATTGTAACGCCCACGATTATGAGAGATACATGAATGAGCCGAGTCCACATTAAATGAGAGGAATTTTGGTGATATAATTTTATGATTAAGAAAGGTTTAAAAAAATTGATTTGTATTACCTATACCAACAAGGTGTATCTTCCTTTTCGGTGGCTCAATTGAAGAAACTTTACAGTTAAGTGTGGTAGAGGAATGTCGGGGCTAGATCCGAAGTCCAAAACACGATTCGAATCATGGACAAGAGGCGTAATACCCATCTAGTAATTGGTTAACTCAGCATCCCATGGTTGAGAATGAAAACTTTGATTAAAAACTCTTTTTGTAATGATGATGTGGAAGAGATTTTAAAGCTACCTACTACGCCTCTTTGTATGGATAATTACGTAGTGATGTGACACTATGATAAAAGATGATTTTTTAGTGTGAAATATGTTCATTGTCTTGCCTTGCAAGTTTGCAGTTTCCCGTTCAGTTCTACCAGTGAAGTTTTTTCCAACAAATCATAAAATATTTGGGAAAGAAAAGTGGATTAATGTCGGTCTATTTGTTCATGTTGTCATAAGAAAAACGATACAATCCTTCACGCTCTATAGAAGTGCAAAATGGCTAAAGAGTCTTGGCTAGTTCTCTTCTTTGTGGGAGATTGGGTTTTCTAATACTATTACCGACCAACAAATATTATATTATGACATTTTAAGTAGAGGCGAAAGAAAAAATTGAAAATCGACAAAATTGAACCAAATTAACGAAATGAATCGATTCGATTTGTAATTGGGGATAGGGGATTTGAACTCGTGACCTCATGATTATTCAATGTTTGTTGATGTCGTTGAGCTACTGCTCTTTTGGCATTAGAAGAAGTAATTACATGAAGAGAATCCAAAAAAGTAATTACATATTCGATTAACGAATGATTTATTACAACGTAATGGCACTTGAAACCTTACAATTTACCAAATAAGTAAAAGAAAGGAAATAATAATAATAATAATAAAGTTAAGGTTTTTTATTACTATTTTTATTTTGTTTAATCTACAGTTGAGAGTATTTTAAAAAACCAAATAAAGTTTTTGAAAAATTAAAGTAAATATTAAAAAACGATGAAGTTAAAGTGTAAAAAAATAATGAATACAAATATAATTTTAAAAAATAAAATAGTTGTGGAACAAAAAATAAAATAAAATAAATAAAGGGCATCCCAATTTCGAGATTTAAAATATCACATCATCACCATTTTGTTATTCAATTTCAAGACCATTGGCCAGCAATATTTTAAATCAAAAGTACTTTCGAATTCCTTTGAGAAAATGCGGCCTTTCCATGGGAGAGAAGCCATATAATATACCAACACCCAACAAACCAAACGGTCATTGTGACAGCTTCTTCATAAGCATAGCAGCCTTATGTCACATTCCTTACCTATCGGCATCTTAATTTTTAGAGGACAAATTGTTTAATTATACCATACTTTAT
Organism: Cyclanthera cordifolia; assembly: GCA_037832605.1. NCBI lineage: Eukaryota > Viridiplantae > Streptophyta > Magnoliopsida > Cucurbitales > Cucurbitaceae > Cyclanthera > Cyclanthera cordifolia. The sequence goes on along the minus strand of JBBMEG010000022.1, from coordinate 4,721,130 downwards.
TATGGAAGAAATTGCAAGAAATTAATTCCAAAATGATCGTTGTATAGTTCAATCTTTTAGATTCTTAAAGTTGGCTTCACACTAAGCTAACTCGTAATTGATGAGGGCATACTTTGGACTTACACAAGAAAAAGGTACACAAATTGAATCTACACCATTGAAAAACTAAGATGAGATTGGTTTAATTTCACCGACTTAGATATTAATTTCTAAAATATTTTCTTGACATAAAAATATTATATAGTCAAGTATCATATCCCATAATATTATATATAGTCTAGATTCAGAGGGGTCACAATATTACTTGCACATGTTGGGGAACATTGAAAGAATATTCCACTTTACGTGTTGGTAGATTCTTCTCATGGTTACCATTAGATTTTTTTTTTTTAATTTTTTTTTGTCAATAATTATGCCCTACCAGTTATCGCGGATCCTTCTATAGGTCAATAAGGTCATCACAAATAATAAAAGGAGGAAAACAATGCAATTAATGGTGACAACGTATCTATGATTTAATATCCTAAGAATCATCACCAAATGTAGTAAAGATGATGATCTTGAAAATTCAAACACATAAATACGGTAATCGAGAGATTATGAGTTTAAATCTTCATACGGCTAACAAATGCTAAGTAATTCAGCAGTATTATTGTGTGCCCAATGACCAGATATCATGTATTCAACACTACCCCAATTGTCACCATCCATTGTTGTACTAAATAATAATTATTATTATTACCTGCACTAATATTTGCATGACTAAGATTTCAGGAGACGGGTACAATTATAAAACATTGTTTATATGATTATATCAAGAAGACCAAAGACAAAGTTTTATAATAATAAGAATAATCACCCCAGCAGAAAGAATAGCAAAGTACATCCACAGGAGGAAAAAAAAAAAAAGAAACTAAAGACAGTTAATTCATCATAATCAGCAAATATTTGGCAGTTGAAATGTTATATGACAACAATGAGATAAGTCTGGATTAAAGCACATCCCTAAGTACTACTACTACTCAAATCCTGTGTGCAACTTCTAAGAAAACCACAAACAACATTTGACAAAAATACTGATTTGATTGATCCATGAAAAATCAGTGATTTTCTACTCAATATCAAACAAACATACTGAAGAAACATTTCAACTTACAAGCGGGAGATCAGTAACGGTACCGACACTGGCTCCTCAGCTACCGGCTCGAATATATTTAGTTCCCCATAGCGCTCGAGAACGCGCATTCTGCAGTCCTCGGCAGCCATTACACCAGTTGTGAACGCACCATGCACAGACCCTGGGAAGCTTGTGCTAGTTGCTTCCCCTGCAAAGAATATGTTATCAATAGGGATTCTCAACTTCTCGTACAGATCGTGGGGCTTGCCAACTATGTCATAACTGTATGATCCCAGTGTGTCGACATCTGTTCCCCATCGGGAAACAAGGAAATTGATCTGCAAATTTAGAAATTGTGATTAGATTTTAGTTCCAAAATCTTCATTTCTTTGCATAATCAAGTCCAATTGCAAGTGAAATATGAAACCGTACCGGTTCGGAAGCATCCGGAAGAATTTTCTTCAGTTGTGTGAAAGCAAAATTAGCAGCCGCTTCATCAGACAATTTCTCTATGTCTTCAGCCAGCTGCCCGGCAGGCATGTAAACGAGAACAGAATGACCGGTGGCCTTGTGAAGATTGAGAAAATAGCTGCATTCATATGTTGTTTCTGCAACTACTCCAAGAAACTCCACATTCGGCCAAAATACTTGTTCAAAATGCAGAATTATTTTATTCTCTACCCCTACTCCAAGGTCAGAAATGGCGGATTCCTTCCAGTCCGGGAGCTTAGGCTCGAACTTTAAGGTATTAGCTTTGAGCACCCCAAGAGGGACGGCGACTATAGCAGCATCAGCAACAAATGTTGTCCCACCTTCGACTGTAACCTTAATCTCATTATATCGTCTCACTACTTTTGAAACCCTGAGAACCAAGGAATGAAGATTCCAGATCATAAGCCGAGGTAGGAGTCAAAAAGAACAAATGTAGAGACGAACTTTACCTGTGACCCAAACGGATGTCAAGACCTTTTGCAAGGGTGTTGATAACAGGAAGATATCCCCTTACCATTAGCCCATGACCTCCAGGCAACAGCTCTTCCTGAAATAATCAGAATGCAATTTTTAAAAACTAGAAGATTGAAGAAAATAGAGCATGAAAAGAACATTCTTAAGAGTACTGATCGCAAGGGATGTTTGGGCCTTCCGTTTAAAGGGTGGATTAAGATGGGTCATAATAACATCATGCTTATAACATAAATTGCCCCTCAAACAAAGTTATCATCCCTGTCATAATAACATGGACCTCAAATGAAAGTTAGTAAAACCTTTCCTGTTGTAATAGGTTAATAACCCACGGTTTATAATAACTCAACCGCCACCCCAGAGTATGACCCTCCTACATTTGATTGTGAAGATAACTTGTTGGAAATTAACTCCTAGGAGGGAAGCTACCATAGATCAAACTCATAACCTCTAGGCCAATTAGGCTTACCCATGATTGTTACTAATCCTATAAGTTTGATTAATTTTATCATTTTGTTTATCCTCTAGACCACTTAATTTGAGCATCTGGACCACTTTACTCCCAACTAGTAACTAATTTATTTTCAGTGAAGTTAAAAACTTGATTTTGATTTGTATACTCAGTAACTACCCACCAGAACAGACGAGAAACATCATCCAACTTTGTTTATAACATAGGGTATGGCGCTGGATACATTTTTGTTAATTGACATTGCAACTAGATATCAATTGACATGGCTATACAATATTTGAACATACAAGAATAGCAAAGTAATATTTTCACTTCCAAAAGTATTTTTTTTAGGAGAGCTTCCATAATTTAAAGACAAAAGGACATTATTATAAAGAGTCTAAATCATAAAATACCTGATCCCAACATTTTAATGAGATAGTATTGGCATCTGCAGCAAACCATCCTTCCATCCTACAGAGATACCATTGAAGAACCTTGTGGGCAAGCCCATCCATCCTGTGTGTAAGGGTGTTTATCAATTAATGTTGAAGATGAAAGAAAAATAAATACAAGTTAAATAACCACATCGGGAAAGAGCATACTTCAATTCTGGTCTTCTTTCAAAAATAAGTGAGAATGCACGCGTTATAGTCATGTCCTCAACGTATTCATCTCTTATTTTATCAGCCTGTATAAAGCATAAGAGACCATCTCAGAGAAGTTACACAACCAAAAGGGAAATTAATTAAAGTTAAATAAAATCAAGTAAATCAGGAAGTTCAAATTTCTAAGATGATTTCTGTATATAACCTTACCTCTTCTAGAACTGCCTCAAATATTTGTCCAACTTTTGTCACTAGCTCTTGAGGAACTTGTTTCCCTTCCATATCAAAGAGCGCATAACTGAAAAGCACTTCAGATTAATAACTATCCACACCCATAACGACAAAAATACTAAACAACTCAAGCAAATCAACGGATTCACTTCAAAACCTGAGAAGGATGCAAACATAAGAGCAAGACCTACTAAAATTAAATCATGAGTATATATTTCATAAATATCATATTTACCTTTCTAAGTCATGGTCATATAATACAGAGTTGTCCTCACTGGTACGGTATAGGGGTAATCCTAATTTGCCAATTAAGGGGGCCAATGGATTTTCTTTGCATACTCCATGTAACCTAAAAATCAACAGCAAGGTGATATTACTATATTACAACATAAATTTGGGCGATTACTGTTAGTATCTCAGAGAAAATGACAATAAAACAACAAGCTTACCATGAAGCCCCGAGATCAACAGGAAAACCAAATGAATAATTAGTATGTATGCGACCACCAAGTCTCTCCCGTGCTTCTAACAAGACAACCTGATCAACAGAAATTAAGAGATTAACTACCTGAACGTTGAGGCTTGAAATAAAACACGTGCAAGTAATCTAATTTCTCTACTTTCCTGAAACCAGTCAATAAATTGGTTTCCTATGCTTCCCCTTCGTCATGCATTGTCAACGTTTGTTCAATATCAAACTACTGGCACCAATTAACTACTTCTTTTAACGATATGGTGTGGAAAAACTAGGATGTTGGAAAACGTGTTTTTTTTCAGGAAGATCTGTTTAGAAGAGTACAAGGCCGCAGAGATCTCCAAAATGACATCATATTTCTATTTCACTTATTAAAGCTTTTAATATTCACCCTAACATTATATTCCAACAAGATACCTTACGTAGGTCGCAGGGTGAGTTTCTTTTGGGTCCCCATGTGATATCATAAATGTATCACATGTAGCAAGCATACACTAAAAACAGAAAACATATTTTTGGAACGCGGCATGTTATCTGATTTTTATATTCATAAATAACAATTAATTTATTTTCGCTCTTTAAGATGCATACTTGAAAGGAAGCATCATGAAGAGCACGAGCAGCAGCTACTCCGGCAATACCACCACCAATGACAATCACAGAAGGTGATCTCACCTGTCGCTTGTCGGGAATTGATTGGCAAAGAGCTGCATAAACCAAAGTTCTACCATGAACATACACACTTCGGATTATAATAAATATTTGTAATCTACTTAACAATTTATATAAACATATATCTTCATTGTACAGTTAAGCACAAGAATATTGTTGCAAAAGCTGTTCCAATGTATGGGGGAAAATCTACACTATCAAGCGGTAAAAAAATTTAGCAAACTTGTCATGACAAAAAAAGTATGATATACATATCATGAAATTTTGTTTCCAAGCTACTGCACAATGATTAACGCCAGTTTCCATCATTGAGAATTGAGGAAAAGAAAGTTTTTTGATCCCGAACATTGCATAAACAGCATCTTATTAATTTATATCAATACTATACAAGAAAAAAATTCACTAAATCAAGCACAATACCGAGCAAACATTTACGATGCAACCATCAATCCTAAACCTAATTTCCCCATTCTTCATACCCATCACTATTTCATTATTTAGTTCCGACTCCTCATAAACTAAACCAAAAAATAAACACATTAACAGGAAATAAGAATAGAGAAGAAGAGGAGATCACCGGACCTTTACGAAGTTGAGAATTACTCCTGGAACCAGACTCCATTCTTCAACAATGAACGGCAATTAACTTATGTCGTCGGTTTATTATTAAGAAAATTGGAATCGGGATTCAAAAGCAGTAATAACAAGGGATCAAAGGATTTATTGTCCAAATTAAACAAAGAAGGAGTCAATTGAGGCGAATAATGGAGGAGAAAAATCAAGAGACACGTAATGAAGTGATTAGAATTAGAACCCAGATTTAAACCCAGCTTTCTCGAGCAGTTCATGCGCCTCGGTTTTCCAAAATCTTTAACAACCAAACTCGTCCTCCTCCAGCCAAATCCAGCAGAGAAAATCCCAAGAAATCCACGATTACAATAATCAAGCGCCCGCTCAAGATTTGCAGAAAAGCGATCGCGATCCACCACCTCCGATTGCCAAACGGAATCTCCCCCGATCCGTAAAAAATTAAACCCTAGATCGAAACAGAAAATCAAAATCTGACGAACAACGTGAGAGAGAGATTAACAAGGAAGGCAATCGAATTCTCGTGAAGGCGAAACGCTGGTAGCAAAACAAGGAGCCCTCGTTCAATTTATAGAAAGATTTGAGAGAAAAAATTGTCGTTCTTCTATTTGACAATTACCGGCATAGCAAATCGTTGAGTGGTACTCGCGTGAATTTAGCGTTGACACGTGTCGAACTCTGAATCGAATTACTAGGTCGGTGGGGGAGAGTATTATGTACCGCGAAATTTTGGCGCGTGGGAATGGAGAAAATAGAATGAAAAATAAAAAGGGCATTGCCTTACTTCTAGGAAGGGGAGGTTTGTTGGATGATAATTGGGGTAATTATGGAAAATATTGTAATAAATAAAATTTTTATTTGAAGGTTGTTAGAATAAAGTAACGCTATTTTATTTACTTTCCAGTGATAAATAATAAAAAGTAAAAATAAATTAATGATTGATGCGATGAAAGTTGATAGGTCAATAAGAAATAAATTATTCTCCTCTTTTTCTAATCATTCTACCACACCAAACACACCTTTTGTTTTAGTACTGAGTCTTGTTTGGCTATATGATGTAAGATAAGGAAAGAAAATTGAAAAACAAACGAAAACATACGAGAGCAAATTTGTGAATGATGAGTTGGTAATATTGTTGGACAAAGAGTGGGAATATATTACTTCGATATGGTTTTTTAATTGTTTGGTGAGTGAAAAGGCATTAATATTGTTGAACTATTAATTTTGTGGTTGTTGAGCACTTCTATTTATACAAAACAAACATATTCCAATATATGTAAGCGAGAAAATATTTTAATGAGCTAAACTCGAACACAAACGAGAATCTACTTTCATTCTCATTTTCCATATATTTTATTTATTTATTTATTTTTAATATATATGTTAAATTTGAAGCCTACAACTAGACTAACAAGACTATTGAAACAAGCCTAAGCCGAAAACAAAGTTCATGGGTAAAGAGGATCTAATTGTCTGGTTCGACTTGTTTTCGTGATCTATCTAAGCAGGAAAGAGCGGTCAAGATTGACCCACACTTGAACATAGGTGTCAATCAGTGCTCTTCATGTGCAACACACAGAAAGCTTTTGAAATCGAACAAAACCCTTATTCTTCCATTTTTCCTCCTTCATTTGACGTTTCTGCTTCTCTTATGAGAGATAGGCGAAGTTTTGACGATTTTTTCGCCATAACTCATCTTCAACCTAGTCTGTTCTACATAGTAAGCCTCTCTTCTCCTTGTTCTCTTTCACTTTTTGATATCTAACGACAAAGAAAGAACAACCGTGTTTTCTTTCTGTAAAATATTATTTCTTTAGTTTCTAATGTTTTTTTTAATGTGAGGATCACCATAAACATCGTGCAAGAGAAAATACAAAAGAAAGAGGCTATAATAGAATAAAGAGATAAAAGAGGAGTACACCAACATGTACGTACGTGGTTCGACACTCAAGGCAATTTATTTTCATAAATTTTGTAATTATTAATACATCGCATTTCAGTTCATTAGTGCTTATAGAAATATGATATTTTATAAATATTAAAAAATAATTTATTTTCTTTTGAAGCAATTTGGTTTGAACATGAGCTTAGGTGATATTTTGATATATATTGACCTAAATTTAACCAGCTTTGTAAAACAATCATATATTTATTAAATTAGATTATCTCTTAGCGTGTCTTTATTTATTTTGAAGAGTTTATTAGTGGGTCTGTGTCAGTTTTCGATGAAAATTGCATCAAACCGAGACCAGTTAACTTAAAAACGAAATTAAATCGACCGATTGATTAAGTCGGTCGATTTGATCGGTTAAGTCGGTTAAAACAGTCGGTTAACTCGATTAATTCATTTATTTATTTTTTTATTATTTAAAACATATTCATAGTTAAATTTTATATTGAAATTTTGAGAATTAATTAAAAAATTATATTGATCAAATATATTTTAGAAACACATTTAAAATCTAGTTGATTTTACAGTACTTTAATAATAAACTAATTAATTATATGAAAATATTAATATTTTATAAAGAAATTTTTTATCGACCCAAATGACTGAAAAAATAGATATAATTATTTTTTAACCGACATTAATCAATATATACATAAAAGCTATACCTTTAATTTGGTCGATCGAATCTATTTTTGGAGAAGGTACCAAAACCCTAATTTTGTCGACAATAAAATAAAGTAATATGAAATCAAAAAAAAAAAAAAAGAGAGAGAGAGAGAAAAAAGAGAAAGAAGTACATACGAGACTTTATCCAAAAAAAAAAATTAAAAAAATGGAGACAACGAAAGAGTGAGAACAAATTTTGACTTCGAAACGCCAATTCATGAATGTTCTATTTCTCCTTTGAATTCGTGAATGTCTGATGCTATCTATATTTGCTATAAAATATCGTACACGAAATACAATTTTTAACACTAATTTTTAATACTTTTAATTTTCATTAACATTTATAAAATATACAATTTTAAAAATTATGCTCATATTTTTATTTTATATAAATTCAAAATCTATAGTATTGAAATTTAAAGTCAAACATTTTTTTTTTCTTTTTAGATTTCAAAAAACCAAAATTAAAAATAAATTAGAGGCAAACAAATAAAATGTTATAATTAAAATTGACAACAAAATATCCCACCTAGGACAAATTTCCTACCTTTTACCAATTATTGTATTAAATATATTAATCATAGTAATAAATTCATCATAGTGATAATTTTTTTTTAATATATATGGACTAAAATTGGTAGATTCAAAATTAATACACAAAAATAGGGGTAAAAAATCAAAATGACATTTTTAGAGCATTTTTATGTCAAACAAATTTTCATGAGAAATATCCAAACAAAAAAAAAAAAAAAAAAAAAAAAACTACACTTGTGTGAATAAGTTTCTATATTATACAAGCAAGAATAATTTAAAAGTCATAATTCTTTAAATTTTCAAATATTGTTGTAATATTAAGAAATTATAAACTTTATATTAAGTGTTACTATTTTAGTTTTCTATATTGTGAAAATTGTTCAATGTGTTTTGATGAATGAATTTTAAAATATTCAATTTTAATCTATATATTTAAAAGAAAAAGGCTTTAAAACTATTATTAGTTTCTAATTGATTAAAGCGATTAATTTTAAGCATTTTTTAAAGTGATGGAAATTGTGAAATTTTTTTTTTTTTTTTTTTTAAATTTTACAAAAATCATATTTTGACAAATTATATATATAATTTTTGTGAATTATAATATATTGTGGAGTTAAAATTGAATTTGGATTGCTTGGCCATTCCTTGACAAAGAGCCAAGTAAAAGTGATCTCAGCTCTGCGTGACCGTCTGCCGTTCAATGAGTATGCCAACTTTGAATATGCTAACAAAGTTCATATTAGTTTGTTCAAATGAATTATTTTTCATTTCAAATTTTAATTTAAATAATAATAAAAAGAGGTTATATTATAAATTTAACATCTATCCATTGAATGCAATTTTCATTTAGTTGTTATGATTATAGATACTAACACTAACGATCTAATTTTATTTTTCTTGTCAAGTAATCGTGAAATACTTGTTCTAAAATAAGCTAATTAGTCAAATTAAACTATAAAATAGATTGCACAACTAATAACAATTTACTCGAAATTCAAGAAAATGTTTTCGAAAATGGAGATTAAAAAAAAATTGTATTAAAAAATGTTATACAATGCAATAATAAATATCAACAACATCAACCATATTACATAAGTCAGGTAATTTGGTAACGTAGCTCAATTAACCTCTATAATTTGAGTTTAGTTGTAATTTAGTTCAAATAGTTTATATTTTAGTTTCAATTTGATTTGCATAGTTTAAAGTTCTCTATACTCTTATTAGCCTGAAAAATCTACTGATTTGCTTTAATTATCTAGATACCTATAAATCTGTATACAATCTTAGTCAGGTGAGTGATGAGTCACCATGAACAAATGAGATGAATGAGAATAAGAATGATTTCTGGTGTAAGTCTGTTTCAAGAACATCTCGCCCAATATTCCTCTTCTATGAATTCACTTGTGAAATAAATCTAGTCTAATCTTCAGCATCGTTTTCAACATAAGAATGTGCCTCGAATATTTAAACTAAAACGTTACCTTACCATCATTGTTCAAGATCAATAGCCAGTGACCATATATTTTTCAAGATTGAAACGGGTAAGGGATGAATATGTGTATCTTGTAAATCGATTTTTTCTTATAATCTATGTTCTTGCGGTGGACGAAGCTCGATTGGTTTTTTTTTTTTTTTATCAATAATTCTTGATGAGTTTTCTTATGGGCCTAAATGATTCTTTCGGTCTTACTCGATCACATATGTAATTGATGGATCCACTTTCTTCTATCAATGTTACATTTTCCTCTATTTTCTCATGAATAATATAAGCAACGTTTTATTCCGATTTTATCTTTCACACCTATGGTTGTTGCTTTAGCAGTATCCAATACGAATGCTTTAAAATCTAATTCCCCTAGCACAAATCGGTCACGTAAAGCATGCACGCAATGTACTCACGGTGGCAATCTTGGGCATGTTGTGGACAAGTGCTATAAGCTCCACGAATATCCATCAGACGATCCTCTTGCATGGACCGTGACACTATCTACCATTGATCTAATTCTTATTCATGTAGCATATGTGAAAAAGACTCTTGCGCAATGCCAAAATATCTTGAGGTTATTATAGGCTAAGTTTACTAATGACAAGCCTACCAATGCAGCTAAAACTCATCTTGCAGTTATTGTTGTGTCACACTACCTTTTCCATTTCAAATATTTCTACTAATTTTTCTGATTGGATACTTGACATCCACACCCGTATGTTATGACCGTTCTTATTTCTCCAATATGAAACTTATAGACTCGTTTGTTATATTGGATACTAAAATTCATGATGCTTTCTTTAGTACCGTTGTGTTGCTATTCTCGAGTATATTCACATTGATTTTTTTTTTTTTTTTTTTATATTCAAAAGACTTTGTATCAATAAATATATATTTTTAAGTACAAATTAGGTGGGGAGACCACAAACCCAATATAGAGCACACTACCGTTCTCAATAAATTGAAAACGAAATACCGATTTTCAAGATCGAACCCGTGACGCTGATATCATATTGAATTAACACCAAATAATGAAATCACTACTCTACCAACACTTTCCATATACCAATAAAAACATATTTATCTTCCCTATAAACCATAATCTACCCTCAATTAATAACCAAAAATATTTATAATACGTAGGTTGAAAAATGAAATCTTTGGTTTCATAAAACAGGAGTTTCCAATTTTGACAATGAATGGGAGTGTTGGGAAATGAAATAATGGTTTGACACGCAATTCAGCTGGCCAAACAAACAGCATTTAACTCATGTTCAATCTTCAAAGTAGATATAATGGTCATTTATGCGTTTTCAGAAAAAAAAAGGGTTATTTATGCTATATATATATATATATATATATATAATAATAATAATAATAATAATAATGGTTACTTTTGTAAAGAGTTTCTTTCTTGCTCTTTATTATTTATTATTATTATTATTTTTTAACTACTCTGTTTTGTGGACTAAAGTTGGCATCCATCCATTCAATAAAACAAAACAACAACACACTGTTACATATATTTTAGGTAAAGTTGCTTAACTTAATCTAAATTGTCCAATTATATTTGCATGGTTATTTTTATTTTTATTTAGTACATATTCAACCGTGGGACAATACAAATTTTCAGGATCAAACTAAACATATTCGGATGAATATTGATTTTAAAAAAAACATAAAATCGAATATACGAAACCTAATAAAGTATAATTAAATCATTGAGGGAGTTTGAAT
>JBBMEG010000022.1:4694093-4709551 GCA_037832605.1 Cyclanthera cordifolia | reverse complement strand
GAGCAATATATCTTTAATATATATGAACTTGGAAGAATATTGGTCACTTGCTTCTCATATGCATACAATTCTCTTCAAAAACGTAAATGTGCAATTATCTTCAATATATATGGACTTAATTAGTTTGAAAGAATATGTTTCTTTCCTTCTCAAGTGTGTGCAGTTAGTTCTCTTGAGTAATATAGCGCGCATGTGCCTTTTCATTAACATATATATATACTTAAAAGAATGTTGCTTTCTTCTTCGAGTGTGTAAAATATCTTCCATATATATGAACATGGAAGAATGGTGGATTGTTTCTCACATGCATATAAATCTCCTAAATAACATAATTGCATGTGTAGTCTCCAAGGGGTGTCACGATGGCCAGATCGGCTTAGGCTTTTAAAGGTGTACTCATCTCAAGATCTCAAGTTCAAGACCTACATGTGACACTAATTTGTAGACACATGCCTTCAAGTTATATTAATCGTTCCTAAACAAATATTAAGAAATGTTTTGATAGAAATGTACTCAACTCTATCTGAATCTTCATATATTAATTTTTTTTATAGCCTAAAAAATAACGTTTGTATTTGGTAATAAACAATTACTCTTAATTATTTATCAAATTTTTTACTTTTACCAAAAGCAAACCTACACAATTTGACTATATCAAAAAGGAAGTTAGGAAAATAATTGAAAAGAGCCAGAAATTAAAATAATTTAATGATTGTTTGTATAGAAATTTAGTAAATCAAATGATAAGAAGAAATTTTAAGAAATTTTTAACCTCTTTTTTCTCTATATACATATATATATATATATATAAAAAAAAATTATATCTCACTGCAAACCTATTCTTAAATTAATCCATATCACACTAGCTCTAATAAAAATAAAAATAAAAATAATAAAAATAAATAAATAAAGCATCTTTGACGACGTGATAGGTACAATATAAACCATAATTAATGGTCGAATTTGACCCCTTGTATACGGGTCCAAGATAAAATAATAATAATATTATTAATATTAATTAGTGGCCAAAAAAGGCATTTTTATTATGACGTAAGCATCAATTTGCAGCGGGTTTCCAGGAAGCATATAGTCGAAAGTAGCAGCAACAGAATTTTACAAATCTCCCACTCTCCAGAAGCTTTGAAACAATCCAACATCAGCAGCCCCACGTGCCCCCTCACGTGACATCCCTCATGATGTCACCTAAATGTTTTAACTTCATTCATATAATTTGAATGAGATGAGTACCACATTTATTTTATGATTATTGATCCTTAATTTTTTTTAATAATAATAATAATTTGTTTTAAATTTAGTAAAATATCATTTTAATTTTTTATATCTATGAAATGTTTAGTATTTCGAATTATTATTTATTAAATAATGTTAAAAAAATTAAATTCAAATGAGTTTTTTATTGCAATTATTACTTCTAACTAATCAAAATAGATCTTCTTTTAAATAATAATTTTAAATACTCTACCATATTATCTCCAACAAGTTTTTTAATGGTAATTATTCCTTTTAAATACTCAAAATAAATTTGCATTCTAAACATTCTTAAAACTACATCCAAACAACTTGTTAAATTACAATAATTATTAATCATTACTTCTAAATATTCAAAATAAATCTTTGTTATACGAATTTTAAATACTCTTAAAAATTATATATAAACGAATTTTTTATTGTCATCGTTACTTCTAAATACTCAAAATAAATTATCTTCTAAATACTAATTTCAAATACTCTTAAAATATAAATCTAAACTGTTCAATTTTATATTTAATTATTGTCATTGTACTTTTTGTTAAAGTTTAAAAAGAGTCTAGTAATTGTGTACAAAAATCTTATAATTTATATAAAAATGAGTCTATATAATACATTAAAATTCAATAATTAAAATCAATTAAATAATTTCAATTTGAATTTAAAAAAACTAAAGATGTTTTTTTCTTTTAATTTTATAAAGAAAATGTTAACAATTTTTATTATTTTATAAAAAAAAGTATTATAGGTTATAAACTTCTAAATCACTTTCTCCATTACAATTAAATTTAAAAAAAATTAATTGGAGAAGTAAAAAAAAAAAACTTTGACTAGATAAGTAAATAAAAAAAAAGGTATTTAATAGGTTTTTATAATTAGGAAAAAAAAACAGAGTTTAATATTTGATAATTTACTCTAATAAAGATAAACCAATAAAAGTTCAGCTCATTGCGGACCCACTCGCGAATTAAAAGTCAATGACCATTTCCCCCCTTTTAACCTTAAAAATTACACGCAACACCCTATAAATCTTTATATATATACTTTTGCCCCATCTCCAAAATCACGCTTCAAATTCATATTCTTCTTTCTCAATTCCTTACAAATGGCTGATGAATGGATACACATATACAACCAACAACTCCCCTTCCAGTTTTCCGATCACGACCAACACAGCAGCAATCCCGCCTTCGTTTCTGATTCCACCGTCGTCACCGCCGCCGTCTCCTCCGCCTTGAGCCCAGACAGTGGCCGAGTCGCCAAGCCGGTCCGAAAGCGGTCCAGAGCCTCTCGACGGACCCCAACCACTTTACTCAACACGGACGCGGCTAATTTCCGAGCCATGGTCCAGCAATTCACTGGTGGGCCCTCCAACAACGCCAACAATTTTGCCGCATTCGGTAATTTCCCGGCCGGTAATTCCAACGCCGTTTTAGACGCCTACCACCTTGCGGCTCCGCCGCAGCCACCGCCGTTGTACCAATTTCAAAACCCGACGCCGCCGCCGCCGCTGCAGCAGCAGCAGCATCAACATCAACCGCCGTTAATGTTCTCGTTGGGAAATTCGGCGGCGAGTCATGAGGCGTTTTTTCAACAGGCTGGAGGGTTGAGAATTGATAATGATAATGATAATGTTGATTACATGGGGCTGTTTCATGGATCCTTTCCGGCGGCTCAGAATCCTCGGCCGGCGTGAATCCGGCACGGCGGCGGGATTTTTTTTTTTATTTTTTTTTTGGCGGGGTTGTTGGGAAGTGGGAGTGCAAAAGCAGAAGTTAGGCACCGATGTGGCCTACTGACAAATTCTTCGAAGATGACATTTTTTTTTTCTAAACTTTGACCACGGTGTCGGCGACTTGGTACGTGCCACACGTCTATGTTTCGCACGTGTGAACTCTTTTTCTTGTTTAGCTTCTTTTTTGAGTTCCACGTTTGAACTCGTTTCGATCGCCACGTTCCATTTCCTTTAACCCTTGTTAATTATGTAGTGGTATAATAATTGAGAAAATAAATAAATAATATAGTGGTTTTTTTAATTTATATTAAATTATAATGTCTTTTTTTAGTACATGCCGGGATGCTGCCTTTTCTTTTATTTCTAGAATTATTCTTTAATTAATTGAGGAATCTATTTAGTTTTTATAGTGTTAATTCATTTAAGGGCGTTGAGATTGAGGTTGATTTCGTATTTAATTATTATTATAGCTTACCATCTCTCATTTATTTATTTTTAGTCTAATAATATGTTTATGATATCAAACATATTTTTGTTTATGATATCAAATGGGTCGGTAAAGCAGTAATTTCTTTATTTAGTGTTAATTTAGTTTAACACTAATATCACGGATTCGATAATGAAAATCGGTATTTAACTAAACATCAACTTAGTTGACTTTAGAGGATGATTTTTGAATACTCTTGAATATTACATTGAGGCTTAAGATTCCAGCAAAGCTAAAAGAGAAAAAAAATGGACTCGTGAGAGAACTAATTCATTTGCGGAGACGACAAATCGACCATCGAAAAGATCCAACCTTTATCAATCGATCCATAACATGGCATAAAAAAAAAAAAAAAAAACATGAACAACCTAGCTAAGAGGCTGTTGATATTGGAGTTATTATTATTATTTATTTTTATTTTATTTTACAATGATATTTGAGTTATTATAATCTCTTTTCATACCGGTAGACATTTAGGCTCTAGAAGGATTTAGTGTCGCTCATATTTTATAAGAGATGCTTACTTATAAATCTGATCATATTAGATCTCGGTGCTTTATATTTTTTTTTTATGGAAAGATACTTTTATTTTTAATAATTTTTATTTTGAATTTAATAATAGAAAAAGATTATCATTTATTAAATCATACATCATACAAGTTTGAAGTAGTATTAGACTTTTATTTATGCATAAATTAAAAGAAAAAAAAAACTATTTTAATCCTTTTGTCTAAATGTAGTTTTTTTTTTCTTTTTGAGAGTCTACCCATAGTTTCAATTTAAATTGATTACTTTTAACTTAACAATATTAACTTTTAAAAATAATATATTTAGATTAATCGCAATGTATTGATGAATTGATTGATTATTTTTCATTCAAATTTAATTTTTAAAATAAATAAATATAGTAGACAATATTTAAGTTTTGAAACATATTTACAAAGTCCAAAATATTTGCAAGAATATTCTTCAATTATTAAAATTAAAACAATTTAGTGGTTTCATTTTTTTTGAAAAAGCATAAACAAATCTTCTCCAAATATTAATGGCAAAAACCCTTTTTTTTTTTTTTTTTTTTTTCGAAACAGTGTCTTTAAACAATATTTACCACTATTAAAAGTTTATATTTTATTTATGTTGTCATCTATCTTCGTCAAAAAATTAACGACCTACGTATAAATAATCATCTTAAATATTTGGAAGCGAAGTTTTAAGAAAATGGTCACAATTTCAAAATACTTTTTCACAATTTTTGCTTTAATAAAAAATTGGTTAAGGCAATATATATATATATATATATATATCGTAATTTTAAGCATATTTTTATTTTTAAATTCATGAATAATTTGTTAATTTAAAAGTTTACTAAATGCCTCGCATATGTTTTGTTTGGATTGAGATTTTAAGAATATTTAGAATTAATATTTAGAATGAAGATTTATATTGAGTATTTAGAAATAATAATTGCAATCAAATATTTGTTTGAAGTTAGTTTTTAAGAATATTTAAAATTAGTATTTAGAATGAGAATTTATTTTGAATATCACAAAATTAATGATTAGTAATGATTGTACTCAAAAGTTTAAGAATATATAGAATTAGTATTTAAAATGAAATTTTATTTTGAGTATTTAAAAGTAATGATTACCGTAAAAAAAAATGGTAAGTAGTTTTTTAAAGTATTTATAATTAATATTTACAATAATAATTTATTTTGAGTACTTAACCGTAATAATTTTTTATAAATATTTAGTAAATATAGTTTAAAATACTTAACAAAATCCGAAACCACAAATCCCGGTGATGTTTGTTTGGAAAATTATGAAAAATTTATTTTGAGTGTTTCAAAATGATGAGTTATTTTGAGCGATTATAAAGAAAAAATTGTTATAATAATTGATTTGTATAAATTTTTTAAAAAATCGTTATAAAAACTCGATTATAAAATCTACCAAAAAAACAAAGAACAAACGACCTGTGATATTTTCGGGTAACTTGTCAATTTAGGTTTAAAAAAACCTTAAAAATAAGCTTGGTAAAAATGTTAAATTTTGAAACTAACCACGAAAAAGAAATTAGATGATTGACTAAAAAGGTAATTTTCTATAAAAAAAAGAACGAGCAACAAAAGGGTAACCGTAGCATAAGAATGAAAGCGGAAGAAAAGAGGAGGTCGTAAGGTAATTGGAATGGCAGAGGTGAAGCCCGGCGATTCCACCACCACTCTCGACGGCTCTAAAAACCATTCCTATTCCGATCAGCCACCACCGGACCGCCCTGTTCGTGTCTACGCCGATGGGATCTACGATCTCTTCCACTTCGGCCACGCTCGCTCTCTCGAGCAAGCCAAGAAATCGTCCGTTTCTTCTTTCTGCTTAATTTCTATTCATTTTGTTTGCAATTCATGATGTGCCCTATCTGTGACTCTTTACGATTTCTGATACTCTTCGATTTAAGTTATTCGTGTTTCGCCGGTTCGTAGAAATTGTTGTTTTCTTCTGATTTGTTATTCTACTACTTGATTGTTCATAATTTTAAGGCTTTCTATCTTCATGATCTTCTGTTTCACTTCTGTCCGACCTGTTTTTGTTGCTGAGAGAATTGTTTTGTTGAATTTACGAGCTGTAATTATTGTTCTTCTTGTATTTTCAGGTTCCCGAATACTTATTTGCTAGTTGGATGTTGCAATGATGAGATTACTCACACGTTTAAAGGGAAAACTGTTATGAATGAAGCTGAACGATATGAATCTCTTCGCCATTGCAAGTATGGTTTTCTCATTTTCTGCCTTTTTCTTTTTCTAGGGCTTTTGGATCTTGAACTTTGCTATGAATAGATCGCGTACAAATGCTAGTTAGGGTGTCTGTTTGAATTCCTTAAATTCAACTGTAGCTATGATGAATTTCAATTGAACTCTGGATTTATCAATCTTTAATATGAATTCTGTAGATTTTCTTATGAGCGTGGAATCAAATCTTAGTCTGGATTCTTGAACGAGGTTTCATTTGTTAGCTTCTTTTTTCCCCTCCCTTTTCCGCAGGTGGGTGGATGAAGTGATTCCTGATGCACCCTGGGTGCTCTCTCAAGAATTTATTGACAAGCACAAGATTGACTTTGTGGCCCATGATTCTCTTCCGTAAGGATATTATTTACTTTATCCAAGTGAATCAAGACGATTAAATAACTTTTGAACGATGGAGTTTATTTCCTTTTCTCTCATTTATCAGCGCTTCTACCCATCTATTATTTGTATATACTGGATGGTAAAGTGTCCGAGGAAGAACTCCAATTTCTTTGTTCATGGTGTATCTGTTCATATTGAATTTATTTGCTGATTCTGATTTAAAGACGTACGCCATCTTTTTTCTGCATACAGTTATGCTGATGCTACTGGAGCCGGGAAGGATGTTTATGAATTTGTAAGTCCAGAAGAGGGGTATATCCATTCAATCAGATTGGTGCTTACCTATCGGGCTATCAGCCATTTCAAATGATTCCATAGATGAGAACTTTTCTTTTGTAGGTTAAAAAAATTGGAAAGTTCAAGGAAACGAAAAGGACAGAAGGAATATCAACTTCAGACATTATCATGAGGATTGTCAAAGATTATAATCAATATGTGCTCCGGAATTTGGACCGTGGTTATTCTAGGAAAGAGCTTGGAGTCAGCTTTGTGAAGGCATGACATTGCATCTAAATTGGCTGGTTTTATAAGAATATTTCATATCTTGCTAGGTAGCAAGGCTTGTATATATTGATTTGTTTGTTAACGAGCAACTCAATCTTGTTGTATTCAACTGCCAGGAAAAGCGGCTAAGAGTGAATATGAGATTGAAGAAATTACAGGAGAAAGTGAAGGAACATCAAGAAAAAGTGGGAGAAAAGGTAACCATATCTCATATCTTAACTAATAGGCCCATGGGTGCGGTAGTAGAGAAGTTGAAATTGTATTGTCCACTTTGTATTTCAGATATTGGGATAGTTGTACCATAGGTGCTGCATTAAAAATTTCTATGTGGAAGCAAGCTGATAAGGACACTTACGAAAATAGTTGGGCAGTCCACTTGCATTCTTGAAAAGTTGTTACTAGGTTTTGTCTGAAGGGGAGTCTTATGTTTGGTGCATTTATGCTATAACATGATAACAAAACGCGTCAGAAAAAAAAGTTAGAGATCTTCACGTTATAGAAAGTCAAATCTATTACATGTTAATTTTTGCGTCTCTGCTGATTATTGGATGAACTCCATATCTCAAGTGTTTTGTTTTAAATGAACTTAGTTGTGCTCTGCGTGCATTTGGGCCCACCTTTGTCACCTTTCCTGGCACTTCACAAGGCATTCTCATTTACATACCCATCTTAGTGAGGTCCATAATGTTATTATGATTATTAGTATATTTGGAACGATCAGATACTTTTCTGTCCTTATCACACAAGCTCCATAAACTTTTTCTATCTTGATTAGAGAGCCTTGTCTCTTGCTGTCTTGTGTGTTTAATTAAGTTGAAACTTTACTTCTAGATACATATTTTAAAAATATCTTTTGATATTCATTTGCTAAAAGTATTCTCTGCGCCTTACAGTATTTAGTCTGTGTCCAGTTGTTCACCTTGGTCGGAAGAAAATTTAAGGCTTTTGTTTTCGCTATTATTGTAGATTTGCTCAATATATGCCTTCTCTCTTTCTGTGTCAGTTGTTTTCTTAAATCATTTTACATGCTTTTATGGAGGTGTCTACTATTGAGGAAGAACGTGGTAGTATTAGAATATAATTTTTTGGAATAACATAAATTAGCTTAATCTGTGTTACATATTATATTTGCCCAAAATGACTTAAGATACCAAAAGAGCAAAACAGGGAAGTCAAGTTGATATGAATGTACCCTTCAGGGGTTTTTTTTTTTTTTTTTTTAATTTCATTTTATGATATATTTTATTACAGAAGGATTTCATTTGTTCATTTCCATTTTTTTTTCTTGTTGCAAATTTTCCAATTTGTTTTCCTGGTGGTTCTCACTTTGTTGGTGGGAGCAATGATCACTGCATCTAAACGTCCAATCTGTCTCATTTTGATCAATTGGCTTTGCAATTGAAAAATCTGTGTCACGCATTTTGTAATTACTGGTTACATCATATTTTTAAATCAAGTTTATTTGCTCCTGCATCTTGTTTCATTAGTGTTCTAGGATCGGATCCTCATTCTCCTCATCAAAGTGAAAAAAGTCTTCTCTGTACTTCAGTGTTAGCGATACCTTCATCTGCTTTTGTTGGACCTACAATTATATTTTAGGGTTGATTTGCCCCGATCTAGTTATGGACGCAGGAATTTTAAGTATCTATTATTGTTGAAATGGTTGTTCTGGTCACTGCAGATTCAAACAGTTGCAAAAACTGCCGGCATGCACAGGAATGAGTGGGTGGAAAATGCTGATCGCTGGGTAGCTGGATTTCTAGAGATGTTTGAAGAAGGCTGTCATAAGATGGTAAGTAAAGGCACGACTAATTATTTCTTTTCATTTATATGGTATATGCTTTGAATTGGATAAGAAGAAGAGAGTGTGTAAAAGTTCAAAACATTCATGGCTTAGTGAATCTCGAATTAAAATCAATGGGGGTTGCATTTGAAAGTTTACATTACGGGTCTGTTTAGGGCACAGCCATCAGAGATCGAATTCAAGAGCGGTTGATGGCGGCGCAGCAGCTAAAATATCTGTCAAATGGTAAGGACAGTGATTCTGACCTTGAAGAAGAATATAATTATGATGGTGATGACAATGAAGAATATTTTGACGATGACGACGACGACTTCTATGAAGAATTCGAGAAAGATGAGAAGAAAAGGTAGACATGAGTTTGCGTCGAGTTTGATACATATCACGTGCATAATTTGGTGCTTGCTTATGGATCCTACAGCATACTGGTGCTATATGTTTAGGTGCAAATGGTAAACCATAACTGCTAGTTGCCAAAGCATAAAAAAGAAAAGGAAAAAAGGGCTTTCCTGTAATTGAAGTTTTAAAATATATGTATTGTGCATATAGTGGTTCAAAATTTTCAATGAAGCTTGTAAAACAGGTCTATATCAAAGTTTTTTTTTGCCCTCATGGATCACTGTAATTGAAGTTTGAACTTTTGGCTTTCCTGTTTGTAGGTAAGGGGTGATAAAATGTGGCTTACCGTGTAGTATTATGTTGAATTGGTTCATAATTTTTATCAATTTCTTCCAACCAACAAGTGTATTGTTAAATTAAAAAATAAAATAAATACTTTCTACCTTTGGAAGAAAAATTGAAAAGAAAATGTGTAAAATGTCTTGGTGGGATAGTTGAGAGGGAGGTTTCATTTTGAAGTCCTATGCTTATTTGCAAAGAATCTGGGATTTGTATACTTCCAATTCCAAATGGACTCTTTTATGTGGGACTCATTTTGGGCATCTTTCATTACTTTTCATCTCTATTTTAGTGTTTTTGCTTCACGTCTAATTTTAAAGAAGAAAGAAAGAGAAGGCGATTCTCGAAAGGTGATCGAAAATCAATGAGCAATGTGTTAATGATATTCAGCTGGTCTATTGTTGTAACTCATGGTTATTAAGGTTGTGGGGGCTACTATTAGTATGTGAGGGTCATCTGTACATGGTTGTGGGGTCTAATTTTCATTTTTAAATAATAAATACAAGTTAAAAGCTACCACCCAACAAACACCCCTCACAACTCACAATTGAGAAAAGATATTTTGTTTTTTAAAAAAAAAAAAAAAAAAAAAAACTTTATTTTTGGAGTTGAGGACAAATACCTTTTCAAGTCTTTGATAACTTACAAAAAGTCTTCTGCTTTATTCGAATTCCAATTCTACTGGTCCACTCCCCTTACCCGAATGTCATCTTTCGCTTTCTCACCATCCAATCGAAATCGATGGCCATTAACTTATTATTATTATTGCGCCATTCACACATTTCTTGCTTAATTACTAATATATATATATATAGTGTAATAAGGGGATGGGTATTGTGTAATGATTATTTTGAGTAATTAGAATGAATCCTTATATCTAATTTATCTAGATAATGTTAAAAAAATTTCTAATTTGCAAACATTTTCTATTATATGTAATATTTATCGATTGAATAATCGTTATCTACTAATTGAGTTGTTCTTAAATTATTATTTGTTTTAATATAATTGGGGAAAGGGACAATGAACTCTATATGAAGGTCATCAAAGAGACTCGAACTAATGATTGAGTGGATGCTAATACATAGCTAGTGACAACTGAGCTATCCTCATTTTGGTAATACAAATTTTTAAAAATGGGGGAAAGAAAATAAATACAATCACAAAAGTTTTGAAACTAAACATACAAGTTAAATTGGATAATGGTTTTTTGGACTTCGGATTTAGGGTTTACCTTAACCTACTCCGATAACGAATTAAAAAAAAAAACTAGAAAACAAATTTCGGTTGATTAATTAATATTATTTTCTATGAGTTAGGGTTCAAGTATTTTCTTCAAAAAAAAAAACATAAATTAATTATAAATAATGAAATTGAGGTAATTGCGGAGGTAGGAAAAATTAGGGGTGAAAGTATTAATAGACGAAACTGAAGAATCAAACCGATTTAATGGATTGATTCACTCCGATTTCATATTTTATAAAATCAAAATATATTGATTTGGTTTTAATTCTTGATGAAAAATCACCATAAAATTGAATCAAATTGAAGATGTAAATACAAAATGAAAAAAAAAAGACTTGATAAAATTAAACAAATTTAAATGTGAAATAAGAAGCAAAAAAATTATAAATTATACTATTTATGTAAAAAATTGTTTTTGATTAATAAAATAAAAATCCTTAAAATCAAATAAAAAGTCAAATTGATAAAGAGAATATTGAAAAATAAACTGAATTATAATCAAAATTAACACTAAAAATCGAATCAAATAAAAAACAGTGTGGGTTTTAAGCTAAGGCTAAATTATCAATTTAGAATCTTGAGAGAGCACACTTTTCAAACTGAAGTCTTCAACCAACTGCACCACCACTTGAGACATGTTTTGATTCATTATCTTCTTAATAAAAGATTGCATTTTTTATTTTTTTATTTTTTTTAATTTTTTGGAAAATGCAATGTTCTCCTTTTCAATATGAACTCCTTCAGCATCCATATTCTTATGAGTTTGGACTTTGACGCTGGTTATAACCCTTGGGTAGGTGTTGACTTTGACTTTCAGTACCGTGTTTACCCCCATCTTTTAAAGTTTTCTCAACTTGATGAGATGAAAAGAGGAGAAGAGGCCGAGGAAAAAGAGAAAATAAAATATTTTGAAAATATTAAATATTTTGTTCGAAAATTGATGATTACAGATGAGAGGTTAGATTTTTTTTTTTTTTTTTTTAGATTTGTGTTTAGGAGAGAATGAATTTATTTTTGATGAAATTTGATAAAATGTTAGAGAGAGGTTGAAAAGAACAGTTCATTTATCTTATAAATACTTAGAGGACTCTCCACTTTATCGATGTGAAATAATGAGATCCTCAATTATTGATGATTTTGTTTGATTTGTGCCAAACCGATAACCGAATCAATATCATCTATTTTTATATAATTGAGTCAAAACAAATGTCCAATAAAGGACAAACCAATGGTTCGATTTTCTATTTTGATTTCAATACAAAAATTTAATTTATTTTGCAAATTTTTTGTCTCATTCACCATTGATTTTTAATTTTATTCAAACTCTCATTTTTACTAACAAAAAACAAAAAATTTCATGAATATCACAATATGTACAATACTATTACTTCATATTCACATTTAAATTACTTCTTCCATCAAATTTAAATACTAACATATATATTATTCTTAGTTTTTATATATTAGATTTAGTTCGGTTTTTTATTCGTTCTTCCATCCTGAACCGAAACTAAATCGATATATTTTGGTTTTCTAAAATATCAAACCGATCGATCCAATTTTGCTTTAAAAAATCGAACAGATCCATGAGAGATTATAAATCATTGGATTGTTTTGATTTTGTCGATTTTTCCTTTCACCCATATTGGCCTCAACATTAAAAACAAAGATGGAATTCAATTTCTCTTCTTACTCTCCTCTAAATCCAATCACCCCAAATGATTATAATTTACAAGTGAAAAATATTATTTTTGAGATTTTAAATGGGTAATTGAGATTATAATTCCAATCAAATGAGTAATTGATTTATTTTAAATGATTAGCTAAAAAATATTTTAAGCCATTATAAATTGAGATCTCTTTGCATTGCTTGATTTGGGTGTTGATTTTTTTTTTTTTTTTTTTTTTTTTTTTTTTTTGTTGTTGTATAGGAATAGAAAGAATAGTTGGTCTCACTGTGAATTTTGATCGAGGTTTTGTACAATTTTATGATAAAGTATCTAAACTGATTTGTACACCGTTTTTTTTTAAAAATTAATATTTGTGATTTTGTATCTTCTAATTATTTCAGAAGTTGTTTTAGATATCTAATTTAATCAGGTTAAATTTATCTTTTAATTTGTATATGTATTCAATTATTTAATATTGATTATAGAATAAATATTATCTATTTATCATGTTGTTTTTCGGTGTTAGATTGTTATAGGGTAAAATATTATTATTATTATTATTTTATATTAGACATGGCAATCCCTATTCATTTTTATAATCTAATTCCTTCTTTAAGCATTTTTCATTTTTTAATTTATAATCATTTTTTTCTTTTCTATTTTATTTTATAAAATCAATATTCTCTATATTTCATATTCTTGCTAATCATTTTTTACACTTAAATATATGTAATTAGTGATAATATTCATTTAGGACTTTTCTCCCCTTCCACTAATTGGAGATTAAATCAACAATCTCAAGACCTTGACTAAATGGAGATGGTCCAACCCGAGATTTACTAAATTTCTTATCTCCGTGGAATAAATTGACGTTTTAGTTTTTTTTTTTTTTTTTTTTTTTAGTGAATTAAATTTTCTTAAAAAAAAAAACAGTCAAAAGAGGTTTGTAAAACTTTTAAAATTATTATTTAACGGTTAATTAATTATTTACTCTCACTTTTTTTTCTTTTATCTTGTAGCCAAATATGCATATATTGAATACGTTAAATAGTGTTTGTTTCGAGTTTTTATACAGTTATTATAATCGCTCTTTAAAAATTCCATCCAAACCAACACTATTAGTACTACTGCTTATTTTAATTTCTAATTACTCAAAATAATTTTATTATAAATTCATTAAATCAACACACCCTAGAGAGTCGTCTTTCTACGACTATCTTGTACGAGTATGATTGTCAATTTACACCATTAAATTCAGAAATGAAAAGTTGAAACATATAAAAGTCCACTTTTATTGACACATTCAATAATTAATGAATACTATTGGTTGAAATTATCCTTTTTTTTTGGAGATTTTATCAAATATAGATTAGATATTAATTTTCTTATAATTAATTTCTCAAAGTTTTCACCTTGACTCCCTCTTCGTCGCCCACCAAAATCGAGTGCAGAGCCTCTCTCGAGATCCTTATTGAAAAATTTGGAGAGTCTAAAACAGCTCATCATATAAATAGGAATAGTGTAGCCAATAGCCTTAATCAAAACTTTTTTACCTCTCGAAAAAGAATCTTGTATATGAAAATTATCATTAACTCTGATGCCAAGCATAATATTAATGAACTCCCAACTCCTTTCCTTCACATTGTCACTCCAATGGTAGATGATTATATAAGTTTATCTGACCTATTATTAATTAATTTTAAAATAAAAGATATTCATTCTTTTTATTTTTATATATATATATATTTATTTATTTATTTATTTGGGTGTAAAAGGTGCTTTTAAAAGAGGGTTAATTATTTTATTTTATTTTTTTTTGATAAACAACACGCTTCACCCCATTCGCTCCAATTGTGACGGAACTTTCTCCAAAAAGAAAAGCTGCTTTTTAATTATTGTTTTTTCTTTTCAACTTCTATTCCATACAATTACTCTCTTAAAATCTGCTGTAATTTTTATTCAAATGAGTTATTGGCTGAAACTACTTCACATAAATATACATCCAAACTAGCTATTACAACAATCATTACTTCTAATCACTTAAAATTACTTCTCAGACGTACACGCCTCTGAACTATTGTTGTACTTGGTAATTTCGAATTTTTCTTTAATCTACAAGAAAGAATTAGGGTAAGCTTTAGTAGTTCATTATTTTCGCTTATGAGAGTGGACTTAATGGATAAGATATTTTAATAAG
Source organism: Cyclanthera cordifolia (assembly GCA_037832605.1). NCBI lineage: Eukaryota > Viridiplantae > Streptophyta > Magnoliopsida > Cucurbitales > Cucurbitaceae > Cyclanthera > Cyclanthera cordifolia. Next base: position 4,694,781 of record JBBMEG010000022.1, on the reverse strand, counting down.
TTTATTGTTATTAATAAAAATTTAATTTGAAACTCTTAGATTCAACGGCTGCATATTGTTTTTTATTCTAACTTGCATCATATTTTTTTTTAAAGAAATTTATGCAAACGCTGATAACTCGTTAATTTCATTATTTGTGTTCTTTTTCATCCAATTTATATATAAATACTAAAAAATATAATGATGTACATGAGAAATACATAATAAGTATATAGCAAATGTTGTTTTTTTTTTTGGTAAAATAAAAAATGAGTATAATCAAATTAAAATTAAAATTTAAAAAAAATGAGACAAAAATTGAAAAATAAATGAAATTGTAGTTGAAATTGAAAATTGAAAATTGAACAAAAATCCAATTTCAAGAAAATGAATCTTATTTGGTTGGATTGAAATAAAATTGACAAAAATTAAGCCAAATCACCTCTAATTACAAGTCACAATTAAAATAAAAAATAAAAATAATAATAATAATAAAATGAGAAGAAAATGTAAGGGCAAAGATGGGAATTTAATATAAATTTACATAAATGTGTCGACATTTGCAGTAGACTTCAACGAATAGTGATGAGTCGTTGGACACTCTCCCTTGTCAATTTGGTTTCATGTCGACATGGTTTCGCCATTAAACCCTTTCCAAATCAAATATTTTTATTTATAGAAAATCGGTTTAATTAATTAATTAATTAAT
>JBBMEG010000022.1:4668334-4679664 GCA_037832605.1 Cyclanthera cordifolia | reverse complement strand
CGAATCTCCACATTGATATGATATTGTCCACTTTGGGCATACACCCGCATGGCTTTGTTTTTTGTTTCACCCAAAATGCCTCATACCAATGGAGATGGTTGTCAACACTTATATACCCATGATCTTCCCCTATTCTAACCGATGTGGGACACTTTTTGCATCTCCAGCAACTATCGCCGTATTGATGGCCATATTGGTAACATAAATTTGATATCCCTCAGTTACATGTTGGAGCCATCAGTTGTATAATAAGAGTTGAACTTAACAGCAAAGTTTTTTTTTTTTAATTCAAGGAATAATTATTTGGTCAAACTAAATGTCAGAATTGAGGCATCCTGATTCTGTGAAAAGCCGTGTACTTGACACCAAGTACAAAATTACAAAAAAAGGCGCACACAGATTCTAGTAAAACTAGTAGACAGGTAAGAAAATCTAACAAACGCATTGTAAAGGTTTTGTTTTTAATTATTTGGTCGTACTAAATGCCATTTGAGCTCTCTGGTTTAAATACATTGCAAAGGTTATATGTATGAAATAATGTTATCAGTTAAAATGATTTATTTGTGCTTGAGCACCATCCATAATGATCCTGCAGTGAAATATTCATCTATCCCCGCCATCCAAATGAGTATATATGCTCTACTAATAAACCCATTGACCCTTAACACTAAGGGGGTGTCTGTGGCAAGGATGAAGTATGGAAAATAGGAAAGAGAATAATTCTTCTCTCCCATAATCACATTTTTTCAAAATCACCTTTTTATTATCATTTTAACTACATTTTAAATAATCATTCTCATCAAAATCATTCTCTTTTCTATTCTCATCCTAATTTTCATTCCTCCATAATCATTACCATTTCCCTCATACACACCCTAACAAACAAGAATATTAAGCATGCAAAGGTCAGTACTTACAATTGGAGTGTCTCCTGCAGAGTACCCACAAGGACTCACAAGCAAGATGACCCCACTAACATCAGAAATAGAACCAAGAACAATAACAAATTCCGCAGAGGTAGCATTGGAAGGAGCTTTCCAATATGAAGAAAATGAACCAGAATCTAAGGGAGCAAGCAATGACAAGGCTGGTGCAGAATCTGCTGCTGTTTCAACCTACAATTAAACAAAACCTTGCAACTTATCATAACTTACAAAGACGGCCCAATGGAAAAAAGTTTCAAGTGAGATGGCATAATTCTTTGAGTAATATCAGACAATTTTCAAGAGATAAAAACTGAGAGTATCCTGAACCGTATTTTATAAAAGAGAATTACTTACTAAAAAACAAAATCACAGTCCGTTCCATGTCTTACAAGTGGTAGGTAGCAAAATGGAACCGAATTCAGCAAGCAGTGTACTATCTTTATAATGAACGCAAGGCTAAGCCACCAGTCTTTAATAAACGATGAATTCCAAAAAAATTTAAGCAATTTCTATTTCAAATCTAATTTGTTCGATGGAAATAACTATTAAACAAAACACAAGCTAGAAACATATATCGCATTCTAGCAAAAAGATGATTGACTGTTTATCACCAACCAGGATCTCCCAGAACTTGGCTCCTTTTTTTTAATTCCACGTTTAAGATAAAATATCATGTCCGCCAAGCTTTGGTAATAGCCCATAGAATTGTAATGGCAACTAGCATATATCTGCGGAGAGCAAAACTTCTCCATTATAGTGTGCCATCAATAGAGGCTATCCACGACCTGAACCTTTTGAAATTGGATGTTGACAAATACATTTTTTAAGTTTCCAAACATCCCTCAATCAAACATTTCTTCCACCCAAAAATACTTTTTTTATTCTTCTATTCCTTATTGTATCCGTCATCACCTTTTCCAGGACAAATAACTCATACAATATTGTTAAAATTTTAGTTTTTAATGTAGCATTATAGGAAAAATATAAAATATAATCTCATAATTAGGTTCTTAGATGAGAAAATCATACACGACGCACGTGACAGAAAAAAGTGTGTAAGAATCAAAATATTACCAACTGCAAAAGGCTGGCACATGGAAATTCAGCCACAGATTCTTCTCCACTAAGCAAATTTCTAAGACTTTTATTTACTCTTTGGCCAGCATAACATAGATTCTTTCCAGAATGCCACTCCGCTACTGATGATCCGATCACCTGGTTCAGAGCTTCACGTGCCGCATTGTCAGCACGAGCAATTCTTCGTGCACTAACTAATCCTCTTACATAGTCCAAGATCAATGCATCAAGCAAACTGTTGGGACAGCATTTCTTACAGACGAGACCATCCAAACCATTTGAGATATCAATCCGGCTCCCATGACCTGGTCCTCCCTGGCTGTAGTTTGAGATTTCCAGTGAGCTAAAGTTTGACAGAAGTTGAGCCCCTCTCCCAGCACAGCATACTTTACAGACTTTTCTTCGGCATTGTGAGCATAACAAGACAGTGTTTGGAGCTTCCACTGAGGAGGCTACAGAGGGAGATTGAACTAGTGTTTTAATTTCAGAACCCACCTCACAGGTTTCGCCAGAACAGATTTCTCCTATTTCAGTGATGTTCCAGAAATCCACCAAATCGTCTATTTTATCAAGACCAATAGCAGCAGTAATTTTTTCTTCCAGATAAGTATGCCCAACTAGTGCGAGGTTGTTTGCCAATCTGCATAACCTTCCCATGTAAATCTCATCAAGCAATAGATTTGGATTTATAGTTGCAGGATCAGTTCCAATCGATAATAATGTTCTATCCCTCTCGGAAGCTGAAAGATTAAGCCGGAGGCGCTCAACTTCAAGCTTCATGGCTTCTTCAAAGCTGAGCTTCTTTTCCTGCATTATTGCACATGTATTATGACTAAATATGCTACATACAGATCAGAACAAAAATACTGGATGATTAAATCATCTTCATTCTTCTATTAAATAAGATCGTCTTAAATCCATCTTTTACACCCACACCATCCAAATAATGGCATGCTCAAGCATCTCATTTGATCCACAGAGACTTTCTTACTTAGAAGTTATTGCCGCAAGCCACAATTTCCTAATTCGTCCTGGTCTCGAAAACCACTAATTAAATACTCAACGTTATGAAAGGGATTTAGTTCAACCTTTTGAAACTTCGATTATAAAACAAAATTTCAGATTATCTGATAGGATTTGGAACCAAAGGAAAATTGTCATTACTGAAATGTGGACTTCAAGTACAAGATGAATAAATGTCTTTCAAGAAAACTCATGCATGCTGATTTTCTGAAATTCCCGTCCAAATTAATTCCCCCTACCATCCCGAAATCCACTCCAAAAAAATTGACCGTCTTAGCAAGCTATCCTGGCTTTTCCTTTTCAGCCTTCATAGAGAATGATGCATTACGGGAGGTCCATAACCCTCTCTACATTTTTTTTCTGATTGATTTTTTTTTTTTTTCATTTTTCTCAACTTGTTCACCTAAGCTGAGTATCTTATATTATCTAGTTATTTGCTTCCTATATCATCTACCTAAAGGCTAACTAGTTTTAAAACTGAAATCTATACATTGCACCGTCTGCATTGAGAATGATATCAGGATTACTCGTCCTCATGAAGAAAGATATCATGATGACCAAACAAAAACAGAAAATCGAATCATACCATATGAGGGCCTGCAAGGGATATGAGACGGTTTATGTAGAGTTGGGAACAGCTATCTGTAATCTTTGTATCTTTTAGTGGTGAAGAAATTTTGTTGTCAATTTCAGCACCATGAAATCCAACATGCTGTTCCAAAAAGCCATGTACGACGTTCCCTTGAGGTACCACAGTTTCACTAACAGGTGGAGAAATTGTATCTGAAAATGTGACTTCTCCAGTCAAAAGGTCACTCGTTTCAACAGACTTTGAAAGGTCTTCATTTAATGAAGGGGCTGAAAATAGAATGCCTCCTGAACCAGAAGAAAAATGTTGGATTTCCTTATGTATCTGTTTAGCGAGGTGAGCTAATCTTGCACCATGTCCTTCGCCATAAAACATCCCTCTCCAAGGAAGAGAAACTCCAAGGATCTCTATCTATAATATATGTCAAAGAGTAAAAGAAAGCAATTCAACGCAATACTAATAAATTACAAAGAAATAAAAAAACAAAAAGATGAGGGACAACGAATAACGATGTAAATTAGCAAAGTATACCAATTAGAGTTGTCCACGGGGCGGGGCGGGGACGAGCATCCCCGCTACCCATTTTATTCCTCATCCTCGCAAAGCTCACCAAAAAAAAATTCGGAGAAGGGGAAGGGATTACCAACGGGAAATGCACGAAGATCGAGTTCCCACAGGAATTATTCTCTATTTAATTTTTTTTATTTTCTTTTTCTTATTCCCAAATTTTTACAAACTTTCTCAATCTTAATTCAATTGACTACATTTTAGATAATTTTTTTCAAGTTAAAACAAATATTTGTTAGAGGTAAGAAAAATATCTATAAAAATAAAAATTTCTAAGACTTTATGTATATAAATGTATTAAAAAAAAATCATATAATATATAAATGGGGCGGATGGAGAATACATTCCCTATACCCATCCACGCTTATCTCGCAGGGAATTTTTCATCCCCACTCACTCCCCCATTCACCGCCTGATCGGGAATTCCCTGCCCATTAGGGGCAGGTACCTGCGAGGCCTTGACCACGTGGAGAAAGTGGACATCTCTAATACCATTTTTTTTTTTTCGATTCCGGAAAATCGAAGCTTCGCTCCACTATACCCGAGTTAACCACACCCGTCCCTAGGCCTAAATAATAATAATAAAAAAGAAATGAAAAATAGTTTATTAATAAAAATTAAGAAGGTCAACTTCCTCAAAGTATGTCAATAAAACAAAAGGCTGGCGACAGCTAAAATGTGTGATCCTAAAATGAGATAAGATACAAGGAAATGAGAAATGAAAAAATATATACAAATAAGAAAGACGGACCAAATGAAATGATGAATTTATATGACATCTACCTTTCTATCAATTAAGAGAGAGAGAGAGAGAGAGAAGAATAAGAAGAAGAAAAACAGAGAGGATCCAATATTATAGGTCGAAAAAACTTATCAAAATTGCCCAAGTAAAATGCTTTTGTAACTTTATCAAATTATCACTTCTCACCTCACCAAGTGTCATTAAACTTTTTCCAGAATCTGCAGGATAAAATGTAACAGCAACAACGCGAGTAAGGAAGTCCAGTTCACCCTCTGGTTCTTTAAAATCATATAATAATGAATCTGTTGATGCATCATGAAAATGGAAGCGTGCACCAGCCCCTGTGATAGCCATATCCTCAGCACTAATTGGCCCTTGTAAGGTTATTAGAAGATTTGTCCCATTTTCACACTGAGGAATGGAAGCACCCTGCGTCAAGAACAAAAAAGAAATCTATTTAAGAATGATAACCACACGCTCATATCAACCATTTGAGTAAATAAAAATGGTCCGTGTATGCAGGAACATTTGGATAGAAGAACGTGCAGTCACTTCATGCGTTCTGCATTCCATGCGAAATTTGGTAATTCTGATCCTCTGGATACAAATTATAGATAGATGTAGATAACTTGTTATGAATTTGAAATCATTCTTAAACAAAAAAAACTTAAAATAAAAATAAAATAAAGCTTGAACTAGAAGCAATATGCAGAGGAATGGGAAGGAAACCAATTCTCTCGAATAGTCTAAAAGGGGCAAATTGGAAAATTTCATAGAAGGTGGTTAGTGGGGGAGTGGTGAGGGAGCCTTGGGTGAATTATAAATAATGCAAGGGAGGCATGAGAAGGAGATCTTATTTTAGGAAGAGTCTATGGATTTTAGGGGAGAGCACTGGTACTCTAGAACTCACTGGGTGGAATTGTTGGGTTCGTTCTCTATTCCGTTTTACTTGTTCATGTTAATGAAGAACTATATTTCTAGTTATAAAGAAGGTATCTTTGTTTGTCTGTTGAGTTAGGTTAAACTACCATAGGTTGTGTAAATACGGAGCTCTGATACCAAATTAGATAGTACGGGGTTCTACCTCAAAATCAATTAATAATGAGGAGTAATCTTCCTTATCTTATAAATGCTTGGATATTTCCTTACTTTTATAATGTGGGACAATTCCTTAACACACCCCATCAAGATTGTGCCTCTTTATTGGACCAAATATCTGTTTAGGTTTATAAACTCTGATACCAAATTAAGTAGTATAGGACTGCACCTCAAACCAATTGACAATGAGGGGAGTAGCTCACATATCATATAAATGTGTTGAAGAATCCTCACTTTTGCAATGTGGGACAAATGCTACAAGGTGAGTATCTCCACATGATCATTATTTTCATTTATTTAGTGATTGATATTTGTTCTGAAAATCTGTTCCAGAGTTGGTACCGCTAGTGCTACACTACAGAAACATTGCCACATTGTTTAACAGTATAATAATGAGCGAATGACCATGTGGAAGTTCAATTTTAGAGTTTCATGTAACTGCAACATGTATTTAAAGAGGAGAACGCCCAAAGGATGTGATATGGAATTGAAAAACTGTTGAGTATATGCAACTGCCCAACAGTTTCTTCGTGCGACGTACCTTCTACATCTCATGACATTGAACAAGAGAAGCCATGATCATAAAGCACGGAGGGAAAATTTTTAGGAGAGAATACAAACCTCAAGGATCAGTTTTAGCCCATCTAAATTACGGCCAGTCCGTACATCTACGGTGGCAGGATAAGTTGAGTCATCTGCACCATGAGATACAGTAAGAAGAAGCTGACAGACATGACAAGGCTCAGTTAGATAAATGAACAGTTCAACAATATCAGCACCCTCGGGAAAGACCTGTAGAACAAAGAACGCAATTATCTCATGTAAAGGAAGCAAGCCTTACCAATCAATTCACAAAGTTTCTCAAGCAGCAACATAGTAAGAAATTAGACCATATATCATGTTCAGATAAGAAAGGAATTTCCAGTACCGATATCTCGCCTTTCTTCTTATAACTCATAAGACCAGTTCCCCCATTAGAATTTGGATGCATGTTGGTAACAGGTTTAAGTAAAAAACTGGATGCTCGTGAGAGTACCTACACCAATTCGTATTGCTAATTAACACAAACTAACCAAAAAAGTGGAGCATAAGTAACATGTGATAACCATATGTGCAATAAAAGGACAATAACCAAAGGAAACAATGCAAAACTTCAGCCAGGATATGAAAAAACAAACAGGAAAAAAGGTTCACATGGTAGACAAAGAATAAATGCAACACATGGTACATAAGCTCTTAGAGAAGGAGGCCTAAATAATGGAACTTTTTAAAGCCAATAACATGATAACCAGTGTCATCATCATCACTAAACATGAGGTGAAATCATCTCTCGCTCATATAGTTTAAGATGAATCAAAGCTTAAAAAATGTTACAAAGCATTATTGCATCCATAGGCCTCAAATTTAGGTGCTTTCTATTTGCCTTAAAAACTGTTTGAGGATGACAGAGCTCCAAGCCTCCAATGACAACTTGAACTCATGGTATTTTTATTGAATCCAAAGGCCCCTTACCAATCTTAAGATCATGCAAGTAAGGCATTGTTATCTACAGCCTTAAGATGCCTGCCCCTTTTTTTATAAGAAACAATTTCATTAATGTATAAAATCCTATCTACTTATAATAAAATGACCATATCCAAAGAGTTCTGTTCAGCTTACACTATAATGTTAAAAAATCAAATTCTTCTGGGTTTAAATTATTTCATTTCACCTTTTCACAAAAAACAGTGATTCATGACAAAATACCCAAGCAAATACAATAATATTCTATAAATAGGAAAATAATGCTACCACTTTGAGTAATACAAAAATAATGAAATGCACGCAAAACCATGTGAGTTCTACACCCTTCACCCCCAAAGAAGAAAATAGATAAATAATTAACAAATATGAGTCGTAATTCTTCAACTGCTAGGTCTTGAAGATCAGATTGTCCTAAAGAATTCTCAAAAACGTACATTAAGAGGCTGAATAGGCATAGATGGAAGATGTTTGAAAAGCCTCATTCCAAGAAACATCTCCAGCTGCTTTTGTCGATAGCTGTCAACAACAGCATTTTTATATCTTCTCAGCAAAGTAATTTTCAAGTTTTGTGCTGCAGAAAATTGTTTAGATCTTCCTGCTTCTTCATTGAATATGTGAAGGATTTGACTATGCATAGCTTGGGAACCAGTATAAAGGGTGGCATGAATATCCCCAGCAAGCAAAAACAGATCGGCTAGCTGAGAAACTGGAAACAAAGTTGTTGATTTCTTGAATTCTTCAAATGACATATCAAATCTTTTCCACGGTTTATCAGGATAAGGATGGGTCCATGTTGTGGTCCCAGTATTATGATCAATGTAACATGCTTTCCCTGTCACAGTATCACTCTTTTTTTCCCAGCCTGGTGGCAATGGAGCCATATCTTCACTGTGTGTATCCATTGAACGATAATCCATTCCTAAGTCGTTATCTAAAGATATCCCTAGCCGCCTGCATTGCTCCATGAAGACTTGGAGGGCACCAAAATAACTAGCAGCATTGGTTCTATCTAAAGAATCAGCACAGTTAAATCGTATCACTCCATTTTGACGCGACCTTATGCAGAAATCACCTTCAAAGTCATCATTATGAATGATTTCACCCCAATAATCCGTTGCCTGAAAGCGGGAAGGTAAATAATCTCCTTCAGAAACACCTATCGATATAGTAGGTCCTTTTAGAAGCTTCCACATCCCTTCAACTGTTTCCTGTTCACCCTTCAACTTGGTACTAGCATGCCAATCATAATTTATTAGATGGATTTTAGTATCTGGAAGTTTACCCGTTGATTTAACATAACTCAAAGATTCCTCAAAGTGCTGAACCAAAATAGATTCTGATTTTCCTTCTCCATTTCTAAGCAAATTTATGCATGCTATAGGAACCAAAACTTTTTTGTTCTGATTTCCTCCACCAACAACATTGATACTCCCAGCATCATATCTCTTATTCAACCTCTGATAGTACTGAACACTTCCTTTATAAGGATCACAATCAGAAACATGTATTACAGCCTCTGCAGCAGTGATCTTCAGCTCAGCACCCCACCAAATTGGAATGGTGCCCCTTCGCCAAATGTACGAGTTAAAAGAAGTGCTCTGGCAAGGCCTTTTGTGTATCCATACTAGTTGCTCACACTCAACCTCATTTCCTGTCAGATTTGTAGTATTTGTCACTTGACCCTTAAACATATTTCTTATCCTAAAGAGAAAATGAACGAACAAAAAGTTGGAATTAAGCCAGATGCAGAGAATTAAAACCGTGAGAAATGAATTCTTTTCCGGTTGATCAAAGGCCACATTACCTGTGCTGAAGCACGAATTTAATCCCCTGGCCAAATATCGAGTGCCTGGATGCAGCCTGCTTCGACGAGCAATAAGTGCAACAATCCCTTCCATCTGATCAGAACTCCTAAAACTTCGACACTCTGCAAACCCCTATACAATATTACCCACTAAGAACACACTCAAAGAACTGCCTCAAATATATGACACACCAAGAAACCAGTAAAAGATTAGGACGATGATGATAAATTAAGCACGAAGCAAAACCTGGAGAAGCATAACGCAATGTTGTGGCAATCCAATGTTCTTGAAGGCCATCGAGAGCCAACCGTTCCAAACAAACTCTTCGTCGGGCTGGTCCAGCGCCATCCGGCTAGGGAACGGTCTGGTGATGTCCCTAGATTCACAAAAGTAGTGTTTCCCATTAATATCAACCTCAGCCAATTCTTGCACGTTCTTGAGCTCGCTCATCCCCTGAACCTGCGGATTCTGCAGCGGAACCTTAATGCACTGACTCTCCAGCACCGTGAAAATGCATCCTCCACCGGGCAAATTCGGAACACTGGCGGAAAGCTTGGTGGCGACAAAGAGTAAACCAGAACCGCCGAAGGAAGCGTATCCTATAAGGGCTTTAGCTGGGATGGAGGATTTGCAGAGCGATCGTGATTCGTTGGTAATGAAATCGATGGCCTGAGACTCAGACTTGAAGAGGTCAATGCCGGACTTGCCGTGGTAGCGAAGAGCGCCGGTGGTGGGATCGATGTAGATCAGCTGGGTATCGTTCCTGGAAGACAAACTTGCAACTACATAAACTTCGCCGGATTCGAGCGTGAGAACAACTATGGATGTGTCTCTGGAACATCGGCCACCTGCTGTAGGTGAAAACGCCATCGGCGGCGATGAATCTTGCCGGGCCGATACGGAGAATTTCGATGGGATTCAATTGAATTGCCCGAATCGGAGACATCAGAATGACAAACCAGTCAGAATTGCAGAACTCAGAGATGGATTTTCCATTTCTTTGTTTATTTTTTCTTTTTTTTTTTTTTTTTTTTTTCCTTCCTTTTCTTGTTTGACAAATGATAATTTCTCCGGAAAATTATACAAACATGTCGGTAAGATTGTATTTATTACCGACAAACAAAAATACTTATTTTTAGAAATCAGTTAAAAAAATAAATAAATTATGAATTAGTACTCCCAAATTTTTAGTTCATTAATAATTGTGGTTAACTAATTTATTACTAGTAACTAATCATACTTATTAAATAAATCAAATTATAAAAACAATAATGATAATAATTACATCAAAGTCTAAATATTCAAGTAAATACATATTCTATTTTCTCAAAAATGAAAAATAATATAGATTCTAAGTTATGTGACTTAAATCAATAATTTAAATAAATAAAAAATAATTAATATAGAAATAAAAATTTAATTGTCAAATTTTAAACAGATCAAGTCACTTCTTATTTTGGAAAAATGTTTCAGATAGCTTTTTGAATCATGCACCTATTAATATAAAGTAGAAGTCAAAATATTATTTTGGTATATACCTTCAAATTTTGTTTCTAGACTATAACTTTCATTTAACTTTAGTTTTTGTATTGAAATAAACTTAAAATTAATTTTTATAATAAAATTAAAAGTATTATCAATTAAAGTTAGTTTTATAATATTCAACATCTAAAATTGTAGAGGAATGTGTATGGTTGGGATGGAAAGTGTTATAAAACTTTGTTTGGGGTGATGAATTGGGTAGGATAAAAGTAGATTGATGAGATGTGATGGAAGGTAATTGTTTTATTTTAATAAAAAGTAAAATAATTAATAAATAATATTTTAATTGAATACATTTTTTATTTCAAAATAAAAACAAAATAAACATTTCAAAGTTTCATTTCTTATTTTATTAAATATATTTTTTTTCCTTATTTACAAAACAACATATTTAAAATTTATTTATATTTTATTATTATTTATGAAATTTAAAATTT
>JBBMEG010000022.1:4652145-4664727 GCA_037832605.1 Cyclanthera cordifolia | reverse complement strand
AACTGAGTCAAAGAACTTTTGAACCAAGTTATAAGAGAGGAAGATAGGGGGATGGACCTACTGAATTTCGAATCTTCAACCCAGAAAAGAGAATCAGATTTCCATAAGCAAAAGTAATCCCGCAGTACATTGCAGTTCTTGATTTCCATGGTCTATCAAGGAAAAGAGATGGAGAGACATCAACTCAAGAAAGAACCAAAGCCGAAAAGACAACTTAGAACCAGTACCACATTTTGAGGCTACAAAAGCTGGTTACGAACCAGTACCACTGTTCGAGGCTACAAGAGCTGGAATCTAATAATTCTGTGATATTTAATTAATGATGGAGCTCAAATTACAACTTGAAATCATGGTCATGGTATCTCCGTTTAATCATGAGGCCCCATACCGACCTCCACGTTATGCAAGTAAGACATAAAAGATAGACTCTTTCCGTGTTATCATCAACCTAATAAACACCTATCCCCTTTTTATTTACAAGAAACAATTTCAATGAAACATGAAATCTTATCAATTTATAATAAAATTATCATAAGCACAGAGTTCCGATCAGGTTACATGAAATGTTAAGAGATCAAATTCTACTAGGTATTTATACTTCCCTTTACCTTATCACAACAAGAAATAAAAAACAGAGTTGATCGTGACAAATACTCAAGCAAATAAAATAATATTTTATAAATAGAAAAAATATTAAATCAGTAATACAAAATCAGGCAAGAGACAACAAAACCATGTGACTTCCATACCCTCCACCCCCAAAGAAGAAAAATAGATAGATAATTAACCAATGAGTGGCTATTGTACAATTGCTAGGTAAAAAAGACCAAATAATCCAGAAATATTATAAAAAAAAACATACATTAAGAGGCTGCATAGGTATTGATGGAAGATGTTTGAAAAGCCTCATTCCAAGAAACATCTCCAGCTGCTTTTGTCGAGAGCTGTCAACAACTGCATTTTTATATCTTCTTTGCAAAGTAATTTTCATGTTTTGTGCAGCGGAAAATTGTTTAAACTTTCCAGCTTCTTCATTGAATATGTTAAGGATTTGGCTATGCATAGCTTTGGAACCAGTATAAAGTGTGGCATGAATATCCCCTGCAAGCAAAAACAGATCTGCCAGCTGAGAAACTGGAACCAAAATTGTTGATCTCTTGAATTCTTCAAATGTCATATCAAATCTCTTCCAAGGTTTATCAGGACAAGGATGGGTCCATGTTGTCGTCCTAGTATTATGATCAATAAAATATGTTTTCCCTGTCACAGCATCGCTCCTTTTTTCCCATCCTGGTGGCAGCGGAGCTGTATATCCACTGTGTGTATCCATTGAACGATAACCCATTGCCCAGTCATTGTCCAAAGATATACCTAGTCTCCTGCATTGCTCCATGAAGACTTGAAGAGCACCAAAATAACTAGCCGCATTGGTTCTATCCAAAGAATCAGCACAGTTAAATCGTATCACTCCATTTTGATGTGACCTTATGCAGAAATCACCTTCAAAGTCAGCATTATGTACGATTTCACCCCTATAATCCTTAGTCTGTAGACGGGATGGTAAATAATCCCCTTCAGAAACACCTATTGATACAGTAGGTCCTTTTAGAAGCTTCCACAGCCCTTCAATTGTTTGTTGTTCGCCCTTTAACTTTGTACTTGCATGCCAATCATAATTTATTAAATGGATTCTAGTATATGGAAGTTTACCCGTTGATTTAACATAACTCACAGATTCCTCAAAGTGCTGAACTAAAATAGATTCAGATTTTCCTTCTCCATTCCTAAGCAAATTTATGCATACTATAGGAACCAAAGCTTTTTTGTTCCGACTTCCTCCACCAACAACATCGATATTCCCAGCATCATATCTCTTACTCAACCTCTGGTAGTACTGAGCACTTCCTTTATAAGGATCGTAATCAGAAACATATATTTCTGCTTCTGCAGCAGTGATCTTCAGCTCTGCACCCCACCAAATTGGAATGGTGCCCCTTCGCCAAATGTATGTGTTAAAAGGAGTGCTCTGACCAGGCTTTTTAGGTATCCATACTAGTTGCTCACATTCAACCTCGTTTCCTGTCAGATTTGGAGTAATTATAACTTGTTCCCTGAACATATTTCTTATCCAAAAGAGGGGAAATGAATGAACAAACAGTAGGAATTAACGGGATGCCAAGAATTACATTAATAGGAAATGAATTCCTTTCTAGTAATGATCAAACCCCACATTACCTGTGCTGAAGCACGAATTTATTCCCCTGGCCAAATATCGAGTGCCCGGATGCAGCCTGCTTCGACGTGCAATAAGTGCGACAATCCCATCCATCTGACCAGAACTCCCAAACCTTCGACACTCTGCAAAGCCCTACACAATATTACCCACTAAGACAAATATTACCCCAAAAACTGCCAGAATTCATGACACACCAAAAACCAGCAAAATATTACGAAGATGATGATGACACTGATGATAATGATGCTATATAAAGTGGAAAAGCGCAAAGCAAAACCTGAAGAAGCGTAACGCAATGATGTGGCAACCCAATGTTCTTGAAGGCCATCGAGAACCAACTGTTCCAAACGAACTCTTCGTCGGGCATGCCTAGCGGCATCCGGCTAGGGAACGATCTCGTGATATCCCTCGATTCACAAAAGTAATGTTTGCCATCAATATCGAGGTCAACCAATTCCTGCACGTTCTTGATCTCGCCCTTCCCTTGAACCTGCGGATTCTGCAGCGGAACCTTGATGCACTGACTCTCCAGCACAGTGAAAATACACCCTCCACCGGGCAAATTCGGAACACTGTTGGCAAGCTTGGTGGCAACGAAGAGTAAACCGGAACCGCCCAAGGCAACGTATCCTAAAAGGGCTCTAGCTTGGACGGAAGACTTGCAGAGCCATCGTGATCCGTTGGTAATGAAATCGATGGCCTGGGATTCGGATTTGAAGAGGTCGAGGCCGGGCTTGCCATGGTAGCGAAGAGCGCCGGTAGTGGGATCGATGTAGATCAGCTGGGTGTCGTTCCTGGAAGATAAACTTGCAACTACATAGACTTCGCCGGATTCGAGTGTGAGAACGACTATTGATGTGTCCTTGGAACTGCGGCCACCGGCTGTGGGTGAAAATGCCATCGGCGGCGAGAAATCTTGCCGGCCTGATGCAAAGAATTTCGATGAGATTCAATTGAATTGTCGGAACAAGAGAACTTCAAGAGATGGAATTTCTATTTCCTTATTTCTTCTCCTTTCCCTTTTTTTTTTTTTTCTCTCCTCTTTAATTTAAATTTCCATTTCTTTAGAAATTGAATATTATTATTCTTAATAAATGAATTTTATTTTGCAAATTATATATTTTTCCAATAAATTATAAATTTGTAACCATTGAGTGATGAATTTTGGGCAACCATAAATTGTCGCTGCTAAATTTAATTAACTTATGGGTAAACTATAAATCAATAATTGTCCTGAAGTTAATCAGACCAAAAGTTGGTTTATTTGAAATTTGGGCCTAAATTAAACTAGATCGAAGTCCTTCTATTAAGTCCATAAATTTATGAGGCCAAAGGCCGATGGTCAAAGTACAAAGACTCGAGCTCAATGGTATAACACAAAAGCCCATGAAGATGAAAATGATCATGAAAACTCTATAACTAGAGAGTCGTCCGTCCATTCATTTACCACGACCAAAAATAGAAAAGAAACAAATTCGTTTATTATAATGAATGACTTGAAAAAGTTAAATTTGAAAAGACTTAAAAAGAGATGGTGTGTGTTTTTATATTACTTTTCTTATAATTGTAATTAGCAAAGTTAAATAAGATTGAAAGCATGTTTTCGTGTTATTTAATATTGACTGAAAATGTTTTGCGTGTTTCAATTGTTTTGTTGAGTTAATTATTTGTTTATTGTAATGAATGACTTGAAAAAGTATTAGAGTAATTCGTTGGGGCTATCCAGACATGGCCTCACACTTAAGTAATTGGATGCATGTTCTGATTGATTACTTTATCAACAATCATGTATGTAAGAATATGTCTAGTGTTATCAACGGATAACCACTTTTGTATAGGCTACTCTAATAAAACATTTTTCTCATTAGGTAAATACAAGTATTGAAAATACGAATTCAGGTTATGATTTGTTTGCTTGCAAAATTATTTTGTTTAAA
Organism: Cyclanthera cordifolia; assembly: GCA_037832605.1. NCBI lineage: Eukaryota > Viridiplantae > Streptophyta > Magnoliopsida > Cucurbitales > Cucurbitaceae > Cyclanthera > Cyclanthera cordifolia. The sequence continues at coordinate 4,660,554 of JBBMEG010000022.1, read as the reverse complement.
TAATTTTTCCATGAATTTGTTAACAAATATAAATTTCTGAACTTGATGTGTAAATTGCTTGCTGAGTAATTTTGTACTCATATTTTTGTTTTTAAAATAATTTAAGATGAGAAAGCAAGCGATAACTTTGATAGTGATTGAGGTATAGTGCTCTGGCAAGACTATTTAGAAGTTTTCCTCTAGGTTGTAGGATTTTTTTTTTTTTTTTTGTGATTAAGTTTTGATTGAACTTGACGTAGGGTCAATGTTCTTTATTTTGACTTTGATAGACACATTAGTTTTTTTTATTTGAATAAATATGTTCTTGTTGTAAAACTAATACCGAAAGCAAAGCACAACAACATGAACAAATGAAAAGAATGAAATGTAAAGAGAAAATGGAAGAATTTTTTATTCAAATGATGTGTTTAAAAATGAAAATACAATCCATATTCATAAGGTTTACAAAGTGTAATTTACATAAATATTTGCCATTAGTGGTAATCATCATGGCTAATTTATAGGACATGAGAGTAGTGAGAATGGTGAAGATCACGGAGGAGTGGGGTGTAAAGAGTGAGTGATAAATGGATACCTATTAAATTCATAACACTCCTCACCCTTTAGGTATTCATTGTATACGAGTTCAATACTTTAACAAATATTGCCTCATCAAAAATCTTGCTAGAAAACCCAATGGAAAAAACCTTAGTCAAAGGAAAAATAGTGCAATATTTTTACTCCCCCTCGTGGAAATATCACTTGAGATGTTTGAGTCACGCATTCTAATGTTGTGCATCAACTTCATTGTAATAGTCAATGTCTTTGTAAATATGTTTGTTTTGCGAACCTCTATGATATAGCTGGGTTCTCCACATGTGAAATCATAAATATTTTGAGATCTAACTTTGTGAGTATCAAATAAATATCACTTATCTACATACCCAATAAGATAAAAAAAATTGATTTGTTAAAACATAAGTGCACTTATTGCACTAAGATATGGTACTTCGGGACCGAATAGTGTTATTTAACATCTTATCGATGACGAAAGATATTTTTCTTGAACAAACTTCATTGGAATATTCAAATTTTGAATGATGTTTTTTTTTTTTGTTCACGTAAATAATCTCTTTAAGATATTTATCTATGAAATGATTGATGATTAAATATTTTATCTACTAAATATTCAAATTATAAGTCAATGCAACACTTTATTTTCGAGATATTTCATCTCAAATTCTTTCAAAATATTTATATTGGCTTTGGAAGCTCTTTAGGAGATTCTATTATATTTATATCATCAACATATACACAAATAGCAACCAATCCTGACATTGATTTCCTTAAAATTATATCCATAAGATGTGAATCACCTTTTTATACATGTTAGGACAATTTGATATATTGATGTTAGTTATTGCATCCACCACGAGCAAATATGGCACATGATAATCTATAATTATTAGGCTTTTGCGAGAATTCTTAAGTACTAAGTCTCATTTTATATCTCATGACATATTTCTAATTTGTAATCAACATGTTTTACATCTTCAGGTGTATGGCTACAGGTCCAAAAACTTCACGTTTTGAAAGTGTGTGTAATTCTACTTATATTACTTCATTCTACTTTAGCAAATCATTTATATGACAACATTCTCCTACAAAATATATTGAGAACCCTATTTTCATAAATAATAGCAAGAACAATAATATAATTAGAATGTTGTCAATAACTCACCAGTTTCGTTCCATTTTTATTTTCATGTCATGATGTAACTTATCCAGAATTATTTGTTATCCACATATAGTTTTGAGTGGTAACATTTTATGTTTTTATGAAAATCCATATTCTCAAGAATTTTTATGCAACAACCTGGTACATAACTGTTAGGTTATGGCTCGGAAGTTTCTAATGCATGAAAATTTTAAAGAAAATTTCGGCAGAGTTTCCTCTAAAATATGGGAAACTTATACCTGCAAAACCTATCGAACAGAACCTGGACATTTCGAAATGCATTTAAAACGACCCTGCAAGTTCCAAACAAAACATTTATCCTATCCAGGCAGTCAACAGTTTAAACATAAATATAAATCCCCAGATCTCGGTTCCAAAACTAACATTTGAAAACGAATTTATTACAACGGTTCGTGCAGAAAGATATGCAATAATACTAGACTATGAAAAAGTGACACCAACGACGCCACCGACACGTCCCCACTAGATCTATCCTCAGCTGTCCGTCATCCATCCTGGTGCCTACTTGCAACTATGGTTTTGAATCCATAGCCAACATAAAACGAAGGGGTGAGTTTGTGAAAACTCAGTAAGAAACTCCGCACGGGGTGCGCACAACATTTAGAACAAGACATGCGTAAATTAAAAGTCTATGAAAATCACAACAAACGAAGGGAAAACATCCCAACTCCCGATAACTCGAGCCACCTGGTCCAATGACCTTGAGACAGTTCTCGAGGAGGGGCCTCACTAGCCAATGTCGTGAGACCTGAAAAGCCACTACCCGAACTCTCTCGGGTACAATAGAGTGCTAAGGGGCAAGGTTAACCACTAGAGTCGCTCGAGCTATTCTAGGTCTCTCCGGCACGGTGGAGTCAATCTCGAACACATCAGGTACCACGCACGGTGCCGAGCCAAGAGCGATCCAACCTGCTAGCGCGGTGCTCACTTATGCCTAAGCAAATTCGGCTCCTCACTGCCTAGCAAGTTCCCGCTCCAACTCTTGCGATGAGGGATAACCGACCGATGTCTGATTCCCACTATCGCATCATGTACGCCCTAGACCACTCAGCTAGGTTACACGTATGAACGACCAGGTTCCCAGCCGATGCCATGTTCCTGAGTGCAGACTATCGACCCTATGGCCAGTCCCACCACACTTCGGGTCGATGTAGCGATCACCGCCCTAATAACGTGCGAAACCTCTTACAACAATAACCTCTCTGCGTCAGGGAACGTTGGCTGCGTCCAACCCTACACCCCTATGGGTCGCCCCCTAACGTGTCAGGTAAACAATAAGCCCTATGGTCTACTGCAACCACCCTATGGCAGGAGGAGACGTGCCTAGACCGCATGGCCGACACACTCACTCCATCAAGGAAAGTGACTCGAGCAAGCAACAATCAATTTCTAAACTAGACACTTACGAAGAAGTCATGCATCACTTCCTAAAGTCTTTCTACACATTATCGATGAAGTAACTACGAACAACAACATCATATGATCAATATTCTAGCCTACCAGACCACATACCACATGCTTTCAAATTCAATAAGTAAATAACGAGCAACAAACCAATATATAATCAATGTTCTAGCCTACCAGATCACATACCACATGCTTTCAATTCAATAAAGAAATATCGAGCAACGAATAACATATAATCCATATTCTAGCCTACCTAATCACATACCACATGCTTTCGAGTTCAATAAATAAATATCGAGCAATGAACAACATATAATCCATATTCTAGTCTACCAGATCACAGACCACATGCTTTCGAATTCAATAAAGAAATATCGAGCAATAAAGTTGTAACAACACATAAAAAACCAACCAAGCAAGAATACAACTACTTATGCACCTGTTAGGGTCCCTTACTCTAGGTTCAAAAGAACCGACAAGCATGATGCTTGAGCCACAATGATTGTTCTAGCTAAGCCCTCGAGCCTACAATTAAACAACAAAACAAGTAAGTATTTAAGAGAATCCAAAACAACACCAACGCATACTTAAAAGGTGAAAAGTGTACCAACAATAGCTTACATAACGCTGACAAACTAGCCGAAAGGCTAACCCGAAGCTTACTAGCCTTGAATCCAACCGAGCAACTCCATACAAAGCCTTCACAGACTCTCGATCAACCCTTCACTGAAACCTAGCGGGCCAATGCTTCGATGCCCACCCAAAAGCTCGCCAAGCTCTCTCAAGCATTTTTCCGAACACCTTCCTTGCAAGACCAAAACACGAAGCAACTTGCTAAATCTCAAACTCAAACCTTCGACAAGTTTTCCACCCAAGTCTCAACTTGAACAAACCCAACCACTAGCCAAACCAAGATTGCTAACGAAAGCTCATCACAAACAAACTCAGATTGAAACGAAGAAAGCCAAAGTTGCTAGCTCATCAAGAACAAACCTAAAGCTCAGTCAAGCTCTATGTCTTTGGCTTGAAATTGCAACCCGTTGCTACAACCCAAATACAAATCTAACTAACTCCTTCTAACAAAATTTTGGCAGCCCTAGCCAAGCTCACCATCGATATCGGAGGAGACAGCAAGGAGAGAGAGGCTACGATGGAGAGAGAGAGAGGCGACGACAAGAGAGGTCTCGTTGGGGTGACGCGATTCTATGCTGAACTCCGCGAATTCCGATGAAGGGTGGGTTTCGTGAAAAAAGGAAAGCAAAGAGACGGGAGAGAGAGATCGTGAGAGAGAGAACAATTGTAGAGAGAGAGAGAGACGGGTGAGGGAGAGAGAGGTCGGCGACTGTGAGAGCGAGAGGAAGACGGGTGAGGGAGATTGCGAGAGGGAGAAGGGACATCGAAATCACGAGAGAGAGAAGTCGTGGCTGGGGCTGTTACGACTGGAATTGGAGAAGCAGGGGAAAAACGAGAAAGTGAAAGGTTGAAGGAGAAAGGGAAAAACTAGAGCTTAAGTTTTGCTTAATTGCAAAAATGGTCCTTTAGTTTCCTATTCCATAAATAGTTAACCTTAAATTTCTAATAAATTGTTGTTAGTGGAGTTGGTAAAATAAGTAATTGCTTCAGAAATGACCCTGGTTTGAATCGTAGTTGCGATATTAGTATATGGTGGAGAGCAATTTGAATAATTACTACACATTAAAATTTTGTAGATGAAATATATTTGGTTTCTGGCCAAAATAAAATAATATGTTCGGAAGTATTTAAGATATGTTGCATGTTTAATTATTTAAGCAATCAAATCTTGCAAATGCAAGATTTCAACTTGATAATAATGATCATTGTGTCAACTAAGACATATGGTCTTGAATTTCTTCTTTAAGTATGTAAAGAATGAAATCATAATTTATCTAGTAATGATACGACAATTTTTTTCAAGAGAGCAAACGTCTCATCTCAATTGAATATATTGAAAGAATCTTCTGGTTCTTCAACAACTGTTTGTGTATATTGTCATTGATTAATCTAGTTCACATTGACATGATATTACTCTTTATGTAAAAGTATACATATATCTGAATACATGAACTTCATGTTCTTTAAAGATTAGTATACATTTCTTTAAAAATCATACCAATTGTAAACTTTGCTCTTCTAGGAAAAATGTATTTATCATTTAAAAGTTATTCAAGTCTACTAGATTTAATATTATATTATAATTTGCATATAAAATTGTCAATTTCGACTCATTTAACTTTCATGTTTGTTTCTAGGTAGAGGTGTCATTTCTGTCAACTTAAATACCATGGCCTAAACAGAACAATCCATAGATAAAATATCTCTTCAAGAGACTTACAAATATCTCTTCAAGAGACTACCAAAATTCAAAAAATTACTTTCACTCAGTATTTCTATTTTATTATTTATTATAATAATAACTTATTGTTATATAATTATGCAACTGCGGGTGCATCTAATCAAAGTAATAACATTTATCGATTAAAGAATTGTGCATTTACCAGTGCATTTAATCATGAATAATTCTTGGATATAATTTAAATATATGATTCAATCATTAAATATTCCTGTGCGACATACTTAAACTAAATGAAAATAATTTAATATATAAAACCAAACATATTTTATGATATAATTTAAGGCATGCATATATATCACAAACAATTAGATGTAAGTAAGTATTAATAAAGAACAAAAATATTAACTTGAAAGGCGATATATAGTTAGAACTCATGATCTCTCGGTTGTAAACTAATCTATTTATGTCTAATAAACCATGCTTTTGCTTTATTAACAAAATAACCAAAAGATTTAAAATTTAAAACATGCATTTTGCAATATAGTGCACAACATATCATTTATAGATATTTATCTCCATTACCATTAAATGTTGCTCAACTATACTAAAAAATAACATCAATACCATTTGAACAAGACAATTAGGATATAAAAACTTCATCAAAATCCAATCTAACACTATTGTGAAGATTATTAAAAAAAAAATATATTGCCAAAATCACATAGCAATTTGAAAATAATGCACGCCTACAACAAAATACTAATTGTAATACTATGATATATGAAATATACTTAACCAAATATGTAATTTAAACTCAACATAATCTAAAACATTCAGCTTAGTTGGATCATCAAAGGTCTTAACCACTTTCAATTATATAAGTAATGTCTTAATATTTTTCATAAGAACTCTCCAATATATATATTTTTTTTTTTGTCAAACCAATTAATTAGAAAAGAAGAACCCACACACAAAAATATTAAAAAGAAATATCGATGGAGATTGTGGTTTGTATCATTTAATTTAATTGGAAGATTTCAATACTCTATTTAGATACTATATAACTCTGGATGTAAATTAAAATAGATGATTGAATTGAGTTTAGTCTACTTTAAATTTTAATTTGATAAAGCTAATCTTTACAAGCACGTCGTTTTAAAATTTGGAATTTAATCTAACAATCAAATTTTGATTTGGACAACTTAACAATTATGTTGTAATCTACACACAAGTCATGTCCCGTTGGAAACAAACTTGCAAACCCATGGTGGCATATTCACCTTAATGGAACTTTTTTTCAAGAATGTATGGATACAGTCTTTTGCAAAAGAATGATAAAACATCGTGCTGATAACGTGTTTTAAAACTAATATCGAAAACAAAGCATAACAACAAGAACAATTGGAAAGAATGGAATGTAGAGAGAAGATAGAAGAAATTTTTATTCAAATGTGTTTACAAATGAAAATACAAGTCATATTTATAGGTTTACAAAGTGTAATTTACATAAATATTTGCCATTAGTGGTAATCATCATACTAATTTATAGGACATGAGAGTAGTGGGAATAGTGAAGATCGTGGAGGAGTGGGGTGTAAAGAGTGAGTGATAAATGAATATTGTTGATGCCGAAAAATGGTCAACAGATATCCACAATAAGATTTGTTTAATTGAGGACGAAAAGGCCTGCAAAAAGAAAAAATTAGGACACACCGGTGTGGTGTGAGCAACAAGGCCTCTGATGTCTAAGTGAGTAAGGGATTTTAGGAGAATAATTTAGAACTTAGAATGACATAAGAATACTTAGCTCGATTAGCTTAGGATTCGTCCCTTCGAATGGAGAATGAAATGACTCTTATAGCAGTCGGTTTAGTAACCATTGCAGCTCACTTATGGGCGGCATAATGGCCGGTCGTTAGAAACGTTCATTATTAAGCCGGGTATGAATACCGGCGTAACTCCTGACCGTTACTCTTTGGAGATGTTCTTGACTCTAGAGTTACTTGGACTCGATCGACTCTTTAGAGAGTCTGGACCTCCACGACCAACTCACTCGAGCTGACCTACTCGTTGTAACGGGAGACGCCACGGGGTGCATCGCTTCCGTACTTTACTTGGACTCGGTCGACTCTTCGGAGAGTCCTGACCTCCACGACCAACCCATTCGAGCTCACCTACTCGTTGTAACGGGGGATGCCACAGGGTGCAGCGCCTCCATACGTTACTTGGACTTGATCGACTCTTTGGAGAGTCCTTACCTCCATGGTTTTCCCCTAAGAGATGTTCGCCTTCTTTTGCCAGACTCGGGAGGGGTGAGGCTACAAGGGCCGACCCTTGGGAGGGTCGAGGCCTTCCTTGACTGACACTCGGATGAATCGAACTTGCTTGGCAGACCCGGGGGGGTCGGCATGGACTTGGTCGACCCCCGGGGTTGACGTTGGCTTGTTCGTCCTACAAGTGGATCTCAACCTCTTCCGAGTCTTTCAAAATATTTTTGGCTTACAACAAATACCTATTAAACTCATAACAATTCTATTATTGTTTTCTCCTTATTACTTGTTTAAGCGCCGAAAAAAATGGTTGTTACAATAAAAAAAAAAAATATATATATATATATACACACACATTGAAGAAAATTTTATTTAATTTGAAAATAAAATAATATAATAAAAAAAATGCATAAACCATATAATAATAATCCCTCCCAAACACAGTTTATCATAATATATTTTATAATAATCTACTCCCTAAATATTGTTTATCATTACTCTTTTGTAATAATTTGTACCTAGATACCGTTTATAACATCTCCATTTATCATAATCTTATGTTTTATCTTAATCAAATCAGTACCAAAACTCTCTCAAAAGTTATAATGTAAAAAGGCCTTTCTACCATTGAAATCAGTTTTAATTTTTAAGATAAATTATAAATTTAGTCTCTATGGTTT
>JBBMEG010000022.1:4638775-4652045 GCA_037832605.1 Cyclanthera cordifolia | reverse complement strand
AATTTAGTCTCTATGGTTTAGAGAAATATAGAATTTAGTCTCTATATTTTGGAGAAATATAGAATTTAGTCCTTATGATTTAAAAAAATAGAATTTTAGTCCCTATGATTTGATAAAACCTAAAAAATAGTATAGGTTATTTGTAAAGTGTAGGCGAATCAAGTACGTAAATGTGATGTACGAATTACATTTTTTTGTCCAATCAATTATTTATCTCACATTCTCATCATTAAACACAAAAATAACTAATTTCTACAAACTTTATTCACCAATAATTACAATGACAGACTACTTTTTAGATTTTATCAAATCTTAGGGATTAAATTCTAATTTTTCAAACCGTAGAAACTAAATTGTAGATTTTTTTTCAAAACATAGGGACTAAAATCTAGCTTTCTTCAACTTATAGGGACTAAATTTATAATTTACCATAATTTATAATTAATTATAGTTCATAAGTTAATGATGGTATTTAAGTCTTGAAATTCAACAAGTTTTGTAACCTTCATTTTTTTACTATGAAAAAAGAATATTCATAACGATTTTTTCTCTCACTCTTGAATTTATATATTTTATTTTTCAATTTTTGATTCAATTAATAGCTCTTACAAAATTGATCATCAACTTTCAAAGTTATTTAAGATATTGTTGCTAAGTTGCAAGAGATTTATACATGTGTTAACTAGCCTTTTTTGTTATATGTGTGTATGTCGTCTAGTCAATATCTCAAGTCTGATCGACTTGTGTAAGGACCCAGGTTTTAAAGAATAAAACCAAAGACCTTACTTAACTTCAAATACATAAAAATCAGTTACAAAACCAATTTAATGGATAAACCAATGAACATTAAATGAAAACGGTTTTTCAGTGGGGACCCAAAACATTTAAGTAAGCAATAAATATCATTTATCCATAAATTGAAGAATTCAAACATGCTAGAACTTTCCTAGACTCTAGTGCAACGTCCCCCATAGTCAAACAATAGCCTAGTCAGCACTCTGGTCTAAGTACCGGGAGGAAATCCACAATGGAAAGGATGAGTCGTGAAACTTAGTAAGGGGCCACAACTCGGGGTTCAACATGTATACAGTCAAAAGAGCATATCATATAATACAATAGAAGCCAAAAATCAATAATCAACGTCATCAAGGGGTACACTGACCCAAATCTCCTGGTGTGCCAAGTCATGGAATGTCAGCATCTCGTAGAGAGATCATTGACCTATGTCAAAGAACAAAAATACCAATCGTCGAGTCTCTAGACTCTGGTTAACCTGGATAACCTATGCTATTGTGAGAGCCTCTCAACGAACTGAGCTACCTGGTGGTCTCCATGCCTCAAACACTCACTGCGTGGTGGTAGTACAAGCACCCCATGTTGTGAGATATCACCCACACCCTCACTCCTAAACATGACACCAAGAAAAACTCAGGCGAACGTTAGTAGGTATGTCTAACCGGGTGACCTCCCGATCCCTGACACTACTACGAGTGAGACTATCGTCCCTTCGTCTAGCACCTAATCAGCCCCTCTTCCGCTACCTGTATTCAGGTCACGTCTGTCCTGAACACCAGTGCGTGTACTAAAAACACATGGTCCCTTTGGATGGCTTTAAAAACTTTGGTTCCCTATGGAACATTGAAAACTAGTCCCTTTTGGGATGATTAAAACTTTAGAAATCATTATGCTAGTTCCCTATTGTACATTTCGCCCCAGCATTTATAAACATCATATAAAAAAAATATTACATACAACTGCACTCAGAACATGATCACACATCATATAACATGGCACCAGTCAACACAACATCAAACAAGCTCAATCAACACGCATACATGTTATTACACCACAAACCACGAGTAGGGGTAAGAGTTCCTTACCTGGCCGAAATTCTTAAATGAGCTCTTTAGCTCCAAAACCTGTAAACCCCGAAGATTGGCACTTAAAAATAGCCCTAACGAATAAGTGGGTTAGAATTAGCACTTATGACCATTAAAAATGGACTCAGGACGACGATATCATTCGAAAGGACCACACTTTAAAAAACGTGACTCGGTCAAAGCTGATCAAACATAGTTATGGGGCTCTCTTTTCAATAACACATACTTATATTAACCATTGTTATTTAATTTAAAATATTTGTTGCGAACCATTTGCAAAATTGTTTATAACCCACATTTAGGTAAACAATTCCCAAAAAGTTTTGTCTTTTCATTGTATTCCAACTTAATTATATAGTGAATCAAATAATTAACCCTAGAGAATATCTATAATATTTAAATCAAATCTACTAAATCTAAAAATTAGATAATATCTAGGCATAATTCCTAACATTCTCCCTTAAGTTAGAGCATGAAGATTACAAATGCCTAACTTGCCAACAAAAAATTGAAATTGTTGCTTTTCAAGCGCTTTTGTTAAATATTGGCCAACTGATGATCAGTAGGAACATATTTAGTAGTAAAATTTCAGATAACAACTCATCATGAATAAAATGACAATCTGCTTCGATATGCTTAGTACGATCATGAAACACTAGATTCTTTGCAATATGAATCGCAGATTGACTATCACATAACAGTTGCATAAGATGAAATTGCATAACACCAAGAGAAATCATTAAAGAGTTCAACTATTTCTACTCATAAGTAGCCATAGTCATCGCATGATACTCAACTTCAGAAGACGAATGAGATACAATTGCATGTTTCTTCGTATTCCAATAAATAAGAGAAGATCTAAGAAAAACCGCATAACCAGTCAACAAACGATGAGACAACGGGTGAGCTGCTCAATCACTTTCACAAAAAAGCCATCAAACGCATCTCACCTAAAGATGCTAACAAAATTCTTTGACCCGCAGTGCCCTTCAAGTATCGCAATACTCGTAGGGCTGCATCCCAATGTTGAACATGTGGGTCAGTCAAGAAGTGTGCAAGGGTATGAGCTGAATAACTTTATTCAGGACGGGCTACAGAAAAATAAACAAGACGTTCAACTAAACGACGATATTGATATAGATGAGCATACAACTCTCGCTTAACACGAGACAGTCAATGATTTTGCTTCATAGGTGTATCAATAGGCTTACAACTTAACAGACCAGTTTCAGTCAAAATATCCAAAGCATACTTGCGTTGACAAAGATATATACCTTCTTCACTTCAAGCAACCTCAATACCCAAAAAATACTTCAAAACACCCAAATCTTTCTATGGAAACACGAACTTAAATCATCTTTAAATCTTAAAACTGCACCATATGATGAACCTACTATAATCAAGTCATCAACATATAAAAATACATTAAGGGATACTCTACCTTGAATATAACTAAATAATGAATAGTCAGCATAAGACCGTGAAAAACCATAAACTTTTTAAAACATTAGATAACTTACCGAACCACTGTTGAGGCGCCTGTTTCAAATCATACAAAGACTTATGATGCCGACAAACCTTCCCTAGAACTGAAGCATGTACCATGGAGGAGGTCACATATACACTTTCTCTTCCAAATCCACCATGAAGAAAAGCATTATGAACATCCATCTTATGCAATTTTCATTTCAACCTTGCAGCAAGAACAAGAAAAAGATAAATCGTTCCCATTTTTGCCACTAGTACAAAAGTCTCATTATAACTAATTTTGGTAACTTGTTGATTACCATGAACAACTAAGCGTCTCTTAAGACGTTCAATTTCACCAGCGGACGTATACTTGATTTTATACATTCAACCACTACAAAATCGCCTTCTTGCCAAGAGGCAAATCCACTAAAGTCCATGTATCATTTCTTTCAAGAGCATCAACCTCAACTTGCATCGCTTGACACCAACCTGGATGTTTCGTTGCTTCCTAAAACAATCTCAGCTCTCTACCCTTTGAAACTCCCGTAAAAAAACATTTATGTTTCAAAGAAAATTTGTTATAATCAATATAACAATCTATATTGAAAGGTTTACCTAAAGAGGTAGATTGAGACGAGGGTGCAATGAGTGTAATAGATTCTATATGTTGTTTCACAATGATATTTATAACATAATCAAGAAGTTTCACTAAGGGAAGGTTTGTATGAAGTCTAGACCTAGTACCTCAACACCACTAGAGTGTGCCTTATCACTAGAGGCTATACCAACACATTCACTATCAATATCATTATTTACTTTGATACCTGTAGTAGGCAACACTTCAAATCAAATCATTATTAACACATTCATCATCTCATAATGGAGGCCGAGAAAAATGCAATTCTCATTACAATCTTGCACGATCTAAAAGAATCTCAATAAAAGGAAATTTATCTTAAAAAAAGCACATCCCGACTGACAAAAAAAACTCATTTATTTCTAGATCATAAGACGCCAACCTTTCTTGCCAAAAAGATATCCAGCAAAAATACACCTTCTAGACCTTGGGTCAAACTTGTTCCTCACACGGGGCTTATTCGAAGCATAACAAAGATACCAAAAAACAAGTAGACTGCCATACAATAGAGTTTGACCAAATAAGCACTCATGTGGTGTTTTTTTTTTCCATTTAACACGGGAGTAAGAGTATTATTTATAAGATGTACAACAGTTAAAACATATTCACCCCAAAAATATTTAGGCATTTTTACTTGAAAACGTAAGGGACGAGCAACATTAAGAATATGTTCTATGTTTTCGTTCAACTCAAATATTTTATTGTCCAGTATCAACACAAGACGTCTGATGCAAAATTCCCTTCTTTGCAAAAAACGATTTCAAACTAAAAAATTTATGACCAAATCTTTTACCAAATTGAGTGTCAATTATAACATAAAAATCTTGAACAAATTTTGCAGCTTCAAACTTACCTATCATCAAATGAACCCAAGTAACACTAGAGTAATCATTGACAATGATCAGAAAAAACGTTCACCACAACTTGAAAAAACACTATTAGGATCCCAAATATCGCAATTAACTAAATCAAAACATTAGATGCTCTACTCGTACTTAATGGAAAATAATTACGAAGTTGCTTACCCATAAAACAAACTTGAAAATCAAAGTCACAGCTTGTATCAATAAATGCTCCTCCAGTTATCTGTGATACTACTTTCACCGAAGGATAACCCAATCGTCTATGCCATAAAATACTTGTATCTGGAACTTCAACTTTATTCGCTAAAAAACTACGAGTACGAATCAGCCTAAAAAATAGACCTCATTACACTGCAATCCTGCTCCAATCAGAGTTCTTAAACTATTGTCTTGTATAAAACATAACTTGTTTATAAAATAACTAATATATTTTTGGTGTTCTAGAAGTTGAGACATGGACAACAAATTACAAGTTAGCACATATAACACAATGAGCAAAACTAAATCATCACTTAAGACATTTTTTTTTTCTTCTTTTGTAGTTGTAGTCCTCTGTCCATTAGGCAACCCAACATACGATGATATTTCAGATAAATCAGAAAATAAGGAAATATTACCAAACATATGGTTTGAAGCGCCAATATTAATAATCCAAGTATTGGAATTGGCCATACCACATATTTTGTAAGTTGTGGGTTGTACCTCTTTAATTGCATCAATAATTTGTGTACATTGATTTTCGTTTAAAGTTTGTGCACTTGCTCTATCTATCATCTCAACATCATGTGAACCACTAAAAAACGAACTGCTCATATTGCCAAAGTAATTTCAAAAGCACTTACATGTTCATCCATTGTAGAAAAACATAAAAACTACATCACACGTGTATATGGAACGTACAAAATTTTCAGCTCAAGAAATAACTCAAATTTTATATCACAATTTCAAATAGTCTTAGAATGGTATCAAAAACTTTCAATCAAACCATCACAAACAAACTTGGCAATACAATTACAACTCAACACTGCTAGAATCAAATTCTTCAAACGATTTCAATTAAGAAATCCAATTGCCGAATCAATCAATTACAAAAAATATTCGGTCAACATTAATTTCAATGCCACAAATGTTGAAATAAAAAAGAATTTGGTGTTCTCATCATTTCAATCACAATTCTAACTAATTTCATAGGTAAAACGAAGACTTTTATCAAATCACCATATATATATATATTTATACACATACATATGATGGGTTGAAAGAAATTGGTTTAAGTACCATAAAAATACCGCGGTAAAATCTAAAATTGATCAAAATAATGTCTTTTTGACCAAAATTCACAGCAAGTTGCACAATTGATGTTTACAAATGAATTCACCATCAAATGAAATTGCACAAATTATCTCCTGTCAAGGGTTTGAAGAAAAAAAAAAGTAAAAAAATAATAATACTCGAGTGAATTTAGGTTTGGCTCTAATACATGTCAAATTTAGATAAAGAATTGCCAAAAAGTTTTGTCTTTTCATTATATTCCAACTTAATTATGTAGTACATCAAATAACTAATCCTATAAAATATCTATAATATTTAAATAATTAAATCTACTAAATCTAAAAATGAGATAAAATATAGGAATTGCATAATTCCTAACAGAACTATAAACAAAACTCAACTATTCTATGATTTATAAAGCATTGGATTAATTTTAGAATAGAAAAATTAAAATGTTGGAATAAAAAAATAATGAAAAACAATTTTTAAAATTACATACTTACACCATTTTATATTCAAAATCACATTAATAACACAATAAAATAAAATTGAAATATAGTTAACTTCATAAAGTAAAAGAGTCATTTTAAAACTATTTTGTTATTGTTTTGTCCAATGACAAGTACTCAATTATTCTAAATAGGTCTACCATTAGTTTTGTGACTAAATTTAGATTTAAGTAATGGAAGCACATAAAAATAAATTCCACCATACAAATAAAAAGTATTAATTTAATAAACTTAATATTTGGTTTAAAATTTCTCTGTATTTAAAATAGTTTTTCTTTTTTTTATAGCTTAATATAGTCATTTGCATTATTTTAACAAATAAACATATAATATTTACACTTAGTTGATATTTTCCAATTCTAAAAATAATTGAAAAAGAAAATGATGAGCTTCACTAGAATAAAATTGTAGGTAGGGGTGAAAGGATAAGTCGAAAATAGACAAAATTGAATCGAAACAAACTTATTCAATGAATCGGTTTGATTTTATAAAACCATATTAGATCATTTCGGTTTGATATTTTAGAAAACTGAAATATATCTGTTCGGTTTCAATTCTGGACGAAAGAACAAATAAAAAATCGAACCGAATCGAATATATAAATAATAAGAAATATATATAAGAAGCATTGATATTTAAATTTGATGGATTAATCAATTTAAATGTGAAATATAAAGTAAAATATTGTAAATATTGTGATACTTACAATTTTTTTTATGTTAGTAAAATGAAAATTTTTAAATTAAAATTAATAATCAAATTCAGAACAAGACATAAAATTTGAAAATTAAACAAAAAATCGAACCAAAATCGAACCGATCAAAATAAAAACCGAACCAATAATTTTGTTTTTTATTGGACATCAATTTGAATCCAATTATTGAAAAATCGAAGAAATTGCTTAGGTTATCGATTTGACACATAAAAAACAAAAATCATACCGAAATCACCCCATTTATAAAATTATAATGTGAATTTCATCACGTAACACAATTTTCATAGGCAGAAGGTGAGAGTTGCAAAAAAAAAAACAAACAAAAAATTATATAAATTAATTGTTCCAATATAAATTATATTTCACAACAAATTAAATTATAAAAAATGTTTATATTTTAACAAATGAAATTATAAATGATTTTTGTTCATTTATTTATTTAAATTAAATAACTTCTTAATTATATATTTTGTGATAGGAACTCACGTTCTATTTTCATCACTTTTTTATACATCATAATCAATAATTAATATTGAGAAACATATTCGACGTTGAATATTTTGACAAATGAGTTCAAGATCATTCTTTTAAGGATTTTTGATGGGTGTGAATATATATATATATATATATATATATAACCCCATGAATAGAACATTTTTAAAGGAAAGGTATAGCACAAAAAGTGATTCCATCTAAGTAAAAAGTGATTTCGTCTAAGTAAAAATATTAAAAAGATGAATGTTTATCAATCTCATTTCTATTATTTTTGTCTTTAGTATGCCACTCTCATTTCTATCAATTCGCTAGATAGTCTTCAATCAATAATTCAATTGATAGCTTTCAATCACTAGTTCAGTTGACAGTCTTCATTCAATTTGTTAGATAGTATTCGATCAAAATCAGTATTTGGAGCTTGATGGTGTCGATGTATGCGAAGAAAAATGACGACTATTTTACCTCATTAGAAAGCCCTCGTCTCTGTGAGCACATAACTTATATCAATTTTTCAGACGAACATCTATAGTTTCGTAGATCTGAAAAGAAAGAAAACATCTATATATTAGCATTTGGTTATTTTGAAGATTTCTTATGCATTTTTCACATTTTTTTCGCGAGCACAAAATTGAATAAATAAATAAATATATTACGCAATACAATTTTAATTTCAAAGAATGCTTTAGAAGGTTTGTTTAAAAGTTTTTATAATCATTCAAAAAAATTTCATCCAAATAAATTATTATAACATTTTTTTTTTATAATCATTCAAAATAATTTCTTAATCCAAATAACTCAAAACAATTCTTCCACAATTTCCTAAATATTACTTAAGTTACAAAATGAAAGGCATGTTCCAAAGAAATGAAAGAGAAAAGAATAAATAAATGTAAAAATAAATTAATAATTAATGCAATATAAATATAAATGGATAAATCAAATTAAATTCAAGTGGTCTCTTCTCCCCGCACCAAAAAAGGTTGAGTACTTTTGCAGAAGCAGAAGGACCAAGAAAGAAGACTGAGGTTCGCTGTGCCGCTGACTTTGAGAGAAATGGAGAGGGCGGAGCTGGTTTTCATGCCCTCGCCGGGAATCGGCCACCTCGTCTCCACCATGAAGTTCGTCAATCAGTTTCTCGATCGTGATCATCGATTCTCCGCCACCATTCTCGTTATCAATTACCCATTAACGCCCGAAGAAACCTCCAATCCGCCACCGCCGCCGCCTACCTCTGCCGCCGCGTCCTCCGCCTCGCGCATTCGCTACATTCATCTCCCACTTTCTCCCAATCCTCCTCCACTCCAAATCTTACACAAGTCCTTCGAGAATTTCCACTCTCTCTACATTGATAGCTACAAAACTCTAGTGAGAAACGCTGTTAATGATATTACTGTTCCGATCGCTGGCCTTGTTCTTGATTTATTCTGCTCTTCCATGATCGATGTGGCTGACGAACTTGGCATTAATTCGTATATCTTCTTCACTTCCGGCGCCGGATTTCTCGGATTCATGTTTCATCTAGAAACCCGCGATCGACTTGTTGGTGTCGAATTCGACAAATCGGAGCCTGATTCGATCATTCCATGCTTTGCTCATCCTGTTCCGATGGGGGCTTTGCCTCATTTTGCGTTTAACGGCGATGGTGGATTCAATTCCATGGCGAATCACGCTCGAAGGTTCAAGAAATCGAAAGGTGTCATCATCAACACATTTGCCGAGCTTCATCAACCCTATGTTTTGACTTCACTTTCTGGAGATGGAATCCCTCCGATCTACATGGTGGGGTCTGTTCTCGATCTAGAAAGCGAAAATCGGCCAATCCCAGATGAAAATCAGAGTTCGGAAATTAGGGCTTGGCTCGATAATCAGCCGCCGTCGTCGGTGTTGTTCCTGTGCTTCGGTAGTTGGGGTTGTTTCAATCCAGACCAAGTGGTGGAAATAGCTAATGGGCTTGAAAGTAGCGGAACTAGGTTCCTTTGGTCTCTCCGCCGCCAACCGCAGAATTTGTTCGAACAACCATCCGATTACGACGATCCCGACGACGTCCTACCCGAGGGATTCCGGGAGAGGGTGAAAGGGAAAGGAAAAGTATGTGGGTGGGTTCGACAAATTGATGTTTTAGCCCACAGAGCCATTGGAGGGTTCGTTTCGCATTGCGGATGGAACTCGGTTTTGGAAAGCATTTGGCACGCGGTGCCACTCGTGGCTTGGCCGCAGTACGCTGAGCAACAGATAAATGCCTTTGAGATGGTTAGAGAATTGGGATTAGCAGTGGAGTTGAAGATTGATTACCATAGGGGCTGCGGATATCTGGTCACTGCCGATCAGATCGAGAGAGCGATTCGACGTTTGATGGAGGGCGATGATGAAGAGGAGATGAGGAAGAGAATGAAAGAAGTCAGCCAAAAGAGTAGAAAAGCTCTCATTCATGGTGGTTCTTCTTACATTTCACTTGAGAATCTGATTGATGATATGTTGGCTTATTTTCTTTAGCTTTTTATCTGGTATATACTGATCTGATTCTGTGTGTCTGTTTATTAAGAGAGCTTAGTTTTTAAGTTTCAGCTTTCGGTTCAGCTTTGTTTGTTGAGTTGTTGTTTGTTTCTACATTTTACTTAATAACTATGTAACTTGTATGTTGTTTATTCAGTTCACACAGATGACTATATATATTGTGTGTGTGTGTGTATATATATATATATATATATGTGCCTCTGTTCATTGATGATCACTTTGATCAATAATGTGTTTTTGTTTTTGGTAGAAAAGAGTGGAGTGGAGAGGAGGGGAAGGATTAATGATAGTTTGGAATAGTTAACTACTTGAAAGTGGTTGTTTACTATCAAATACAAACTAGTGGTTTTTTGAAGAGTAGCAGTTGACCACTTTTCTCTACAAAAACAAACATAGCCTAAGAATGTAGTTCAGCAAAGTTGTAAGCAAGTTCCATCAAATCGGACGACGTAACAACAGCGTCATGAGAACATGAATTACTAGAAAGTTTGAGCGCATCTATCTCAAACTCAATTGACAGTGAGGGAAGTAGCTCATCTTATCTTATAAATGTTTAGATGACTTCTCACTTACTCAGTGTGGGATAGTGAGATCTTCAACACGCCATCTCAAGATGATATTTCTTTTGCGTTCACTAATCTTTCAACGGATTTTAGTTTCATTTTTGTTGACCGTTTAAATATATGGGCTCTGGTATCACATATTAGAAAGTGTGGACTATTCATCTCGCTGCCAATCGATTTTGAGATGGATATCCACACTTTCTAATATGGACTTCTCAAGTTAGATTCGGAAAGATGCGATTAAACCAGAAAAATTTGTTGCTATGTTCTGGGTTCTTATCCTTTCATGAGAATCTATGGAACCAATTTAATGGAAAGTGGAAATTGATTCACAGCAACAGAGACAATAATGTTAATTACATATACATTGTTCTTACAAAACAGTGGAAATGAAATCAAATGAAACTGAAGAGAGTAGATTATGAATGATTGCTTTAGAAATAGAGTTTCATTTGAGAGGTGGAATCCTTCTTCTTCTTCTTCTTGAAGTGCTTGGTAGCAGCTTTCAATAACTTGCTCCATCCCTAAACATTCATAAGAGTTTGTCAAAATGCAATGAAGATCAACAAAAACAGTGTACAGATCTTTCTAGCTAAGATTCAAAACTAACCTTTTTGTTATCTTGCAGAGGCTTAGGGGAGAAATCCGACACAATTTTCTTGTTCTTCATCCTCATAATCTTTCCATTACTTCTCGAAATGCCAAAACTGATGCCGAAGCCATTAAATAGAAGCTTCTTCTTGAGGTTGGAGGCGGATTTCTTCGAACCGTCCTTCTCGGCCATTTCGAAATCGGAAGGAAACTCGATGGGGGTAACGACATCCAAATCCATTGGGTTGTGAGTTCGAGGGACCAAAGGGGACCAGATGGTGCTCCGAGAGTAGTCGAAATCGAAGGCGGAGTTGTCGGGGAACTTGCAGAGAAGCTCTTTGGACATCAATGGCTCTAAATACTGCACCACTTTGATTAATCTGTCCTTTTCATCATGATCTTCCCAAGAATATGCATTCATTTCGGATATATTGAGAATAGATTGTGCTGAAAAGGTTGAATCTTTAATAGTGTGGAGAAAGGTAAAGAAGGAAGAAGACACTCAAAAGTTACCGTTGGAATAGCAGAGTGGTTGTGGGCTTGTGGTGGTTTCCCAAAAAGTGGGGTTTGTTTGGTCTTGGACCCTAATAATCTGTGAATTACCAGATTTACCCCTACCGTCACAAAAAAGGCAGTTATATCAAACAAGTTACTCATGGCTCCGATTGATTGCTTCCACTAGATTCCCGTTGTCGACTGAATTAATGCATTTATTACACTTTTCTCAAAAAAAAAAAAAAAAAAAAAACCAAAATCAAATATTTAGGCTAAATTATTAAAATTATCTCTAAACTATCATTTTTTTTTTTTTTTGGCAATTTTTAGGCTTTATCCCATATTAATAATGATTTCATTTAATAACTTGTTTTTATGTAAGTTCTGTTCGACAACAATTCATTAGAATGAAGAATAAATACGAAGTTAAATTATTTATAATTTCATTTAATAACTTGTTTGGATGTAAATTCTTTTGGACAACAATTCATTAGAATGAAGAATAAAAACGAAGTTAAATTATTTATGATTTTGATTAAGTTAATAATATTTACAATTTTAAAATTAGATTATAAATTATAAAGATGAAAATTAAAAAAAAATTGAGGTAAATTTTAAAATTAGATTATACACACACCACCACCTTTCGTTTTTCTTCTTAACATCAATCTTTATTTTTTTTCTAAACATCAATCTTCAAACAAGGTTTTATAGCATATTTTCATTCAAAATATATATCATCTTCTCTCTTTTCGTCTCTTCACCTCTAAAATGATTGATAAAGTGGTTACAAAAATCAAAAAAAAATTTCAAAAAAATGTTATAATTAAAATTGACAATGATAAAGTGGTTACAAAAATCAAATTGCCTAAATTTTAATAATTTCAAAATCACCATCAACAATTAAACATAACCCCAACATTCCAACTAGACAGATTCGACGAAGAGGAGGAAAAAAAAAAAAAAAAATTCAATAATGCTCACTTCGGAAAAGTGTGAATCACTAATCCAGATAGAGACGGTAATCCATCTTTGAGTAGAAAGCAAGCAACAATAAGGTATCAAAATCTCCATTTCCTTCATCTTCCTCATTTGTCAAGCAAGAATCTATACCCATTTTGTTACAAACCAGCAAATGTTTACACTTTCATGTAGTCTGCTATACATTGCTTAACTCAATACTCACTCACTGTACTATTTGAATCTGTCATAAACGAATCATCTTTATTCTTTCATGGCTTCCTCTGTTCTATTCGCTTTTCTCCT
>JBBMEG010000022.1:4617172-4631217 GCA_037832605.1 Cyclanthera cordifolia | reverse complement strand
TTTAAATAAACACAATTTCGAAAGTCTAGGAACATAATTCATAAATCGTAGTGTGATTTTGATTGTACTACTAGCTATTACGTGGACTATCTAAACCACATCATTCTGGAATTGTTCACATTCTAACTACTTGTTGATTAGTTTTGGACTATCCAAACAAAATCGTACTAATATGGATATTATGCTTAGTTTTACTTTAAAATTAGGTAAGAAACTTTGGTTGCATTAACCGTTTTTCTCTTGATAAGTCTGTCATTAAGTGTATATTAATATCACTAAGTTATTGTTGTTTATAAAAGTTAGCTAGTGTAGACGTGCAGGCATGGTGGTGTGGCATTACGTAAAGGGTAATTAATTTAGATTAAAAAGTAGAAAAAGCAAACATGAGGGATATGATATGTAATTTGTAAATGATATGTACCCATGCTTGAAGCCATGTGCTAGGCCTATGGCATTGTGCTGTCAAGTATTAGTGTTTCTTTGTCCAATGTCTTATGTTTATTTGACTTGTCTGACAACTTTGTTTTGATTAACATATTTGTTAATAACACCTTCTCTCTCAACAGATTTTCCTTTTGTATTGCAGATCCACTCGCATCTTTGTCATATGCACACACATACTCTTGTTTTGTAGCACTTTGATTTGTTTTTATGTAATTACATGCTTTTTAAATATTAATGAAAATTTTATAAACCATTTGTCTTTTTTAAGTGCTTAATATATTAATATGTGAGTTTCTACTGGATTATTGGTTAATTTAATTCGTATACTGTGTTGAGGATCTCATAATATTTTACATCAATAAGGTGGGGAGTCATTCAACCACATATAACACAAGGTGAACTACTCCTCTCACTATCAATTGGTTTTGAAAGGGATGCCCACACTTTCTAAGTTGGTATCGGAGCCCATTAAGTTCAAACGGGTATTAGGTCCAATAAAACGAAATTGAGATTCCATTCAAGATTGGTGAGCCTCAAAGAGGCCTCATCTTAAGGAAGCGTGTTGAGGATCTCAAAATATCCTACATTGATAAAGTAGGGAGTCGGATGCCCACACTTTCTAACATACTGTTGATTTTTAAACAATCTCATGTTTGCAAATGCATATGAAAAAAAAAGATGATTTTTTTTTAAACCATTGATAGCTTGAATGTAATTCTACTATTTCCTTTTCTCATTGTGTTGAAACTGATGTAGATGTAATCATTGAGTGCTCCTTAGGGGACAAACTATTTATTGGTATAAATATAGGGTGGTTTAAGGAAATTAATTCTCTTTATTTTTCTTTATTTATTTTCTTTTTTTTTTGAAACTTAATGTGATTTAATTAGGAAATGAAATCTTGAAAGGGAAGTCTGTCTGAAAATAATTTTGAAAACTTCTAAAAAAAAATTCAAGAAATGATAGAAAAGAAAATTCTCTTTAATTAGAACATTTTTTTTAAACAATAAAATCGTCGAACCTAGAAAATGTTTTGCAGAGACAAATGGAATACATGTTCTTTTCAACCATAGTGGATGTTCTTTTTTAAGATAAAAATAATACTTAGAAGTGGAATTATTTGAATACTTAAATTTTTAATAATAAGTTTATTATTATGTTAATTTAGTTATGTTTAATTTAGGTAAAAATCTTATAATATTCAATCAGTATATATGACAATTGTCAAGTTTGGTAATGGAAGAGAATGAAAACTTCATATCATCATTTTTTTTTAATCTCTCTTTCCAATGAAGTAATTGTTTCTTTGGTTGTAAGTTCAAAAAAGTAATTATAAATTAGAAACAAAGTACTATACTTAAGTTATTTCTAATTAAAAATGAACTTATTTTCCTTCTAGTGCATTAACCAAATGCAAAATTAAGAATGAACTTTCAAAAACTTGCAATGGTAGTGCTATATTTTTTTTATTCTTTTTCCTACTACATGGATCGAAGGTTCGAGTTCTAATTACAAAAGTAAATAAACACAATATCTTAGTTAATATAACTATTCAAATTAATAAGAATGTGACAATTACTTGTTATGCATATGATTTTATTAAAATGTGATAGGTTTTTTTAACATGGTAAATAAGAATAGTGATTCAATAACTAGATTACGAGTTCAATAATATTAGTATAGAAATTATTACTATCATGTCATGATTTACACTTTTAATTTAAAAAAAGATTCAGTAGCTTGAAACTATTTAAAACTTTAGGGGATGTTTGTTTTGAGTGTTCATGAAAATTTTATAAACGATCTTTTATAATCAATCCTTAAAAATCTTATACAAACAAGTTATTATTACAATTTCTTCTATATAATCACTCAAAATAACTTCGCATTTATAAACACTCAACAATTTTACAAACAAATACCCCTTAGTAACTGAATGACATTAATCTAGAGTGAGATTAATAAAATTTTTTAAAAAAAGACTTACTATTATCAACAAAAATGAGTGAGAAAGTATACCTCCTATTAAAAGGTTTTGCTCAATGTACAAGCTTTCACACTACAACACTAATAAGAGATATCTCTTTCAAAACTTTAGTTTGTGTATTTTATTTTGTGTATGTGACACCCTCATTATAATTCAAGTGGAGTGGACCTCAGCTTCATATTAACTACACATTTCTTTTTGGAGGATTTCTCCAAAAAAAAAAAAAAAAAAAAAAAAAAAAACTAGTAATATTTGGATTAAATACCACTTTTAACTTCACACACAAACATTTCAAATCCCATCTCTCTCATTCTTCTGATAAACTCCAAATTTTCCTCTGTTTCAAATCTGAACATTTCCACATCCTTCCTCTGCTCCAATGGCTGCCACTTCTTTTTCTCTCTCCCTCATCCTTCTTCTTTTTCTTGTTTCTCTCTCCTCGATGTCCCTTCAGTTGCAGGACGGCATCAGCCCCGCCGATCTTGAAGCTTTAAAGGCCATTAAAAACTCTCTCACTGATCTCCCCCTCCGCCGGAGTTCTTCCGGTTCCGGCTTCTTCCCCACCTGGGACTTCTCCTCCCCGGATCCCTGCTCCTCCTTCTCCGGCCTCGTCTGCGATCTCGGCCGCGTCACGACTCTCTCCCTCGGCACCGGTCGCTCTGATTCGTCCGGCCTTGCCGGTTCTCTCCCGGCTGCCATTTCCGACCTCTCCGGCCTCACCCAACTCATCCTCTTCCCCGGCATTGTCACCGGTCCGATCCCACCGCAACTCGGCCGTCTCAGAAACCTTCGAGTTCTTTCCTTAACCAACAACCGCCTCACCGGCCCAATTCCGGCTACCCTTTCCTCCCTCCGCAGTCTCCACACTCTCGACCTCAGCCACAACCAGCTCACCGGAACTATTCCGCCGACGCTCACGAATCTCCCCGACCTCAAAATCCTGATCCTGTCGTCGAATCAATTCGCCGGCGAACTCCCCGCCGACATGTCGTCCCCTCTCATCCACTTGGATTTGAAATCAAACCGACTTAACGGCACTCTCCCGGCGTCATCGCTGCCGTCGTCTCTACGGTACCTGTCGTTGTCAGATAATTTGATGTGGGGCCCACTTGGCAACGGGCTTGATTCTCTATCGGAGTTAGTGTATCTCGACTTGAGCGTGAACCGATTCAGTGGGCCCATCCCCTTCTCTCTCTTCTCACGCCCTTCTCTCTCCTCCCTCCTCCTCAACCGAAACTCTCTCTCCGGCAAGGTCCCGCCGCCGCCGCCAGACCCCACAGCACCAGCGATGTACGGGGCCGGATCCGTTGTCGATTTGAGCCACAACAATCTCACCGGAGAGATGTCGGCGATATTCGCCGGCGTGGAGACGCTGTTCTTAAACAACAACCGTCTCACCGGATCCGTACCGGTGGAGTATGTGAAGAGCGTGAGCAGCGGCAGCACCACCACTCTGTATTTACAGCACAATTTCATATCCAGGTTTCCGATGGAACCGGGTACCGTTTTGCCCGGTACGGCAGCACTCTGTTTATCTTATAATTGTATGGAGCTGCCGGTGGGCGAAGAGTCCTGCCCGGCCAGCGCCGGCGCGCCGCTGTCCCGGCCGCCGTGGCAGTGTCCACAGCTTAAAAGTCCATGAGTGTACGTAGTTATAATTATCTATAGTATACAAAATTTTTCTTTTTTTTCCTCTTCCCAGAATCGGGGGAGCAATATGCAATATTGATGAAATGAAGGGTTTACTTTGTCGGTTCACATAATTTGTTGACATATTATTTGTGAAATTCATTATCATGTTGTTGCCTATTTTCTATTCGTTATCCGTACATTATTGTATACCACTAGAGCTATAATTTTGTTGGTATATAACACTATTTAATCAAAAGTTAAAGATAATAAGTTGTCCAATTTTTTTATGAAATTCATTATAACTATTTAATCAAAAGTTAAAGATAATAAATCTCATTAGATTCGTAAATCTTAGTTGGGATCCTATTTTAATATTGGATTGAATATCCACAAGTTGAGACAATAATTGAAAATTAGATAATATGAAATTATAGTTATATCTAAAAATCAATTAAATTAGTAAGTGTTATAGAAATTTTCTAAACCTTTTAAAGGGTGATTGGATTTAGGAGAGAGAGAGGTAAGGAAGAGGAAACGAGATAGAATAAACCCTTGTTTGTTTTTAATAGATCATAACCTCTACTCTTTCTCAACCTCTCCTCAATCTCTCTCCAACATCCCATCAAATTTTATATTAAATTTAATCTAAAATAAATACATTTTCTCATAAAATACAAATTTCAATCAAACTTTATATTAAATCTAATATAAAATAAACATCTTCTCTCATATGATATAAATCCTAATAAATTTTTTACAACCTCTCATCTCTATAACACAAATTCTTAAACAAATACTTTTCTTTTTGCTTTATTTCCTCTCCTCTCCTCTTATCAACTTGAAAATCCAATCACCCCTTAGAGATAAAGGTAAAATAATTATTAGTTAAAGAACAAAGTGTTGTGTATGTGAGTTGACCCATAATCCTCACAAATAAAAAACCAAAAAAAAAAAGAAAAAAAAAAGGAAAGAAATGTTGGATGAGATTTAGTTGGTCAATATGTATGATGAAATTGGAAAGATAAAAAGAGAGGTGGAAGAAGTGGTGAGATGAATAAATGAAGTTTGTGAGAGAGAAAAAAACAAAGTGTAATAAAGAAGGGGAAGTTTGTCACGCTCCCTGCCGTCACCGCCACCAATACCTATCATCCCCTTTTGTACCGTTGCCTCTCTCTCTCTCTCTCTCTAGACTCTAGAAAGAGAAACATTGTTACGTTATTTATGGAACTTTCTTTCATTTTACAATATGCTTTTATATTTATACATATATATATAATATTCACCAACGTCCAATGCCCATTAATGTAAGTTCTTGTTTCATCCTATTTCCTCAATAACTGATATTATCTTTCAATGTCAATATTTCTATGATGGAAAGAATGTTACTAAGTATTATCTGTCGTATGAATAAAGTTCCATTTCCTATTGAGAAATCAATGGGCATGCTTGGTTTTGAAAAAAAATTGAGAAATTTAAACGTAGGATTAAGATAAGTTATGGGTAAATTTTACACCATGTTCTTTCTCCCAACATCTCTTTATTCATCAATGCCCTCAAGAACAAGCTTAAAATGACATGAAAAAGACTAAATGACAGGTAAAATTCAAGCAAAATTTTTAGCCGACTTTACCAATTGTTACCATGAATTGAACCGAATAACTATTGAATCTTTTTTAATGTAAAGCTTATTGACATGACATGTGTTGAACACTTGTAGGATAAAACAATAGCTTGACCCTAATTTATCTTGCTCAAGGGAAGGGCAAGATTTTCACTTGTTTAGAGTTTTTAAACACGTTATTACTGCAATTTTTCTTTCAAAACCACTTAACATGACCTCTTATTTATAATTACTCTTACAATTATTGATCCAAACAGCCCCATTGTATGTATTTTGCAAACCTTTTCTCTAGTCTCTACCTTCAATAATAAACTAAACTAAATAATTGTGCTGCATTGAATTATTTCATGGGAGGGAAATGTTTATCAAGAATCCAAGAAACATTATTGAGGAAAGAGAACAGAAAAAAAAAAGCTAAAATCGAAAGGAAACAATTATTTCACTGGTTTTTTTTTTTTTTTTTAATTTTATGTGTGATTATCCGAACAAGCTTGCACACTTAAACTATTGTCATGAGACATACTGTGACTCAACGACATTTGGATATCAAAAAAACTCGTAGAAAATTAATTCATAGGTAGGTGGCCACCATGGACTAGCCAAAATCAAATTAACCAGTGCATATAAGTAATTAATTAAGGGTCACTAAACGTCATCTTTCAAATCTAATTAGACCAAGAATTAAAATCACATAATCAACCTTTCTTCTGCTTACTATGGTAAGGATGTGTTGGAGCAACCGATTAGATAATTATAACAAGAGAAGATTATAATTATCTCTAAACCCTCAACAAGTATTATGATAACCTATGTTTAGAATGCATATTATTATATCATGAGATTACTATAACAGAGCTATGATTATTTTTTATTTTTTATATCCATGAGTGATTGAACCAACTAGATTATTCTTACAAGACATGTCGTCTGACCTTATAACATTTTTTTAGAAAATTGAGAAATCAAAGTTTCGCTTCACTATATCCAGGGTAGCCACCCCGTCCCTAAGTCAAACACTGGGAGACATCGAAGAAATGAGAACATGAGAGATATCTACAAATTCATGTCACAGGTCAGTCTCAAACTTGAGATTTTGAGAGTAACATACCTTCAAAACTCAAACCTATAACCACCGCACCATCCCTTTGAGACGTATGAGTTTACAAATTTGAATGTCTAGAAAATTCATACGAAATTAATTTTTATGAGGTGACCACCATGGACTGAATCTATCTCCTCCAAATTACTTGATTTTTTTTTTTTAACCACGTGAACACTTCAAATGGTTAGGGCTATTATGATTGGTTGAAAGATTATGGGCTAATACCCCACAAGAAAAAGGATAACAGTAATGGATGGTAGGGACGCAAGGAATAGAAAGAGAATAGACACTGCAACATAGAATTTCAAGCAATATTTGAAACACATAATAATGACAGTCTAAAGAAAAAGCAGGACATGCAGATCCATAAACTTTAACTTACCTTTACTCGCATGGTTAATAGCACACAGAGAAGGCTTTAGCCTTGGCGTTGGGTCTCCATCTTGGGCGCGCGCACACTCACTGACATATCAATCTTTAAAAGTTATTTCTTTAAGCACAATCCAGTTTCTCTTTCTCCCTCTTTGTTAGTGATTCTGATCATCTTACATCTTTGAATCTACGAAACATGTGCACTTTTTTAGCCCTTTTTGTTGCTGAATAAATAATCAAGAGGACCACACTCACCTGTCTGCTTCAAGCTTACCCCATAATGCCCTAGGTTTGCATAGCCATGGCACCACATGTTGGAAAGCCTACAAAACTCATCAGTGCAATCTTGACCAAATAATTGAAAGGGTGAAATTATGAGAAAACATCATTGCACGCTCTACTAACACATCAATGAATGAATATGAATGTATTGTGTTTTAACTTCAAATGTAAAAAACATTTAATGGTACCAATAATGTACAATGCACATTATTCAACCAGAATCAAAGTATTTCCTACTTTGGTTGGGTGAAGATTTGGTTGGTGGGTCGATTCTTAAGGATTTATGCTTTTTATTGAAGAATGTCTCTCATCTTAAACAAAGATAGAAAGAGAAAAACTCAAACGCCATGAGAAGAAATCAAAAGGAAGATTTGAATTGGACCCACTCCTAAGTGAGTAAAAAGGATGATTGATACTTAATAGACATCTTTTCTTACAAAAGAAATCAAAAGGAAGATTAATTGTGTGGTTTAACAAATGACTACAACAGACATCTTTTCTTAAAAAAGTAAAAGATAAGGAAAGACTAAAACTAAAGATGGTCTATTTATGGTATTTGAGTGCAAACAGATTATCTGGTCCAATGGAAATACAGGTGAGGTGTGGTGAGACTGCTTTTATCAAAAGTAACCGCCCGAATTTGAAAGATTCTCAGCGGCAGCAGTTCTTGCAGTTCAAATCCCAAGTCCTGCTTGTAAGTTGTAACAATATCAGTCATATGCTTCTATGGCTGCATCAAAATTTTACATCCTGTTTCTCCTGGCAATGAACGAAAAATAAGAACAAAAGTGAAGAACTTTTATTAGAACGTCTAATCGTTTGATTGCAGAGCCATCTAAGGGACATCTTACCTTAGGATCAAGCACATTGCATGAGATGCACCAACCGCAACTGATAAAACATGGTAGGGCCCCATCCCATCATCTTCCATTAGAAATTTGACTTCCACGGGACATGGTTGTGCCCCTGGCAGCCCAGGAACACCCAATTGCGAGTCCTCAGAATTTCCCCACATGTACAATTTTCCCTCAGCTTTCACAATCCAAAAGCAACTCATCAGTATCTTTCAGAGACATGTCTAAAGGAAACATCAGAACGATATGCCAGAGTAAGAGAGTAAAGCAAAACAGCTACCAGACAAGTTACTGATCATTCTAAATTCTTAATTAAAACAATATTTCTTTTAGGAAATAAAACCTTTCATCAATGAATGAAAAAACTGCAAGCAAATCCTATCGGCTACCTGTTATAGCTGCTTAAACTAAACTACTAATTAACTGAACTGTGAAAATGATTTGAACTTCCTGCCTATCTGGCAAAAGAAAACGACATCGGGATGTAAGAGTGCATCGAAATAATTCGATTTTAATTTCTACATGCATAACAGAAGTAGATACCCATTGGCTACCTGTTATAGCTGCAGAAGAGGAACCACCACATGCAATATAGACCACTCGCTGGTCAGCTAAAGCATCAATGACTCTCGGTATTTTTTCATTTTGTATTGAAGAATGACCCAACTGACCATGTCCACCATAACCCCATGAAAGTACTTTTCCATCACCTGGTTTAGAATAAGAAGAAACCTTAATAAACACAAGTTTTGTGAATATATTAAGACAATAACCTGTAATATAAAAAACAGTAGAGAGATGTTCGTGGCTTCTACAAGTAATTTACCAGTTAATGCAATTGAGTGGTATCCACCACTAGCTATTTGAATGATGGGTATATCTTCAAGACTAGGAACCAGTTTTGGTTCCCAACCACCAATCTTATTGCCTCTACCAAGCTCGAAGTTGGTGTTTGCTGCATAAGTTACCAACACATATGCAATGTTAGCAACATCGATCGGAAAAGTTGTTTATTTTTTTTCTAGGGGAAAACTAAGCTTAAAAGCTTCTTTATGCAGGCCAAACCTACACCCAAAGGCCCAAGATCTAGCAGCATGATGCTTAAAAAAAAAAAAAAAGTAAATAAATAAAAAATTAAGCTTAACAAAGAGAACACAGGTCTGATTATTTTTAAGTTCTAGTGAATTGAATTCTACTGAGCCAACTGGCAGAATTTATCACAAACAAGCCTGGCAAAAGTTCTTTAGTAGTAAAAATCTGGCAGGCTATTACCGTCATTCATTTTCTTATAGGGTTCTTTTTTCTTGTATTTTTGATAGAAAGTCAATTGTTTATCATGACAAGGTCTCAGCTACTCAAAGACAAAGACCTATCAGTTTTATGCATTCAGTTGCATACTTTCTTATATCTTCAATGCTTTTTCTGGCATTTGGCCATGAAGGACCTTTCCATCATTCGGTTATTGTAGCCTTTAATAGTGGAGAAATATTTAAGTCATGCATGGACATGACATATTAATGTCCGCCTACGTGGCTCAATGTGAACCACACTCTATTTTATTTTAACTCAAAACAAAATTAAAAAGAAAATAAAGCAAGATAAAGTGTGGTTCATATTGAGTAGGCATGCATTAATATTTAGATCATGCCTAAATATTTATCTTAATAGTGGCTTCTTATTTTACCAGAACAATCAGAAAGCATTCTACAGCAATACTATAATATGTTGAAATTTATAAGAGCTTGTTGAAATCAAGGTAGCTCTAATAATTTATTTCCTGGTACTCTGATTATGGGAAAAAACATCATGATTAAGCATCATCGTTTCTAGAATGATATTTCATTTTTCTAAATGAGTATCATGATGTCCATTCAGTTTTTATCTGTTAGCAGGGAAAGTTTATTCAATTGTCCTTATATTGACATACAATAAACTGAAACTTTTACCTCCCCAATTCCAAAGCTTCCCATCCATTCCCAGAGCCATGGTGAAGAAACCACCACAAGACACAGCAGCCACAGGTGCAGGTAATGCTTTCACTCTGGAAGGAATACTCAGTCCTCCTCCCTCATTTGGGCCTCGACCTGGACCAAGGCCCAATCTACCATCCCCCTCATCTCGACCCCAAGTATAGAGCTCACCTATATCAGTAAACATAAAATAAGCAACTTTCATTTGAAACCTGCAAATTCTAACCAATTTCTTGGAAAGAATAGATAATAAAAGTGACCATTAAAACAAAAAGATCATTTAATTAAGGGAAATTGTATTGAAAGAGTTATTCTCACAAAATAATTACAAATGTATGCAAATTCTAAAGTATTTGCATTTATAGTCATTAATATGTTTTAATATTGTATTTTAAATCTTGTATTATATTATAAGAACGTATGTGATAATACTCATTAATACCAATGCCATCTGCTAATTTTTTTGAAAGTAATTATATATATTTGTAATCATTTTCTAGATTTGACTAGTTTGGTAAGTTTTCCTTTAATTAATCCTATAACCCTTTTCTAATGAAGTATTGTATGAAACCAACCGGTACAGCAATATCTTTAGTTTATGAGAACCATCTAGGCTATTGAATTTGGTGTTGTTCAAAAACTGAACATCATCCACTTCATAGTTCATATGATTATCACTTATCAGGAGGAGATTATCTTTTTTCGGGTAGGAAACAAAACATTTGATTGATAAATGAAAGGGAGAGGGGTTCTGTTTTGGGGGCAGCCCACTTAGTTAAGTTGTTTGTTGGATGAATATGAGAGGGATGCATTCTCAAACATGGCCTTGTATCGTTTACTTCGACATACATAACACAAGAGATTATATCATTTTGTTTCCTAGCAAGTAAGAACACCAGTAACCAACTAGTAAGTAGCTACACCAGGTTGCAACAGTTATTTATTCCTAGAGCATAACATATCGAGTTCTAGTTTATGTTTACATCAGTAAAAATAGGCACTTGAAACCAATGGGTTTGAATTTGAAAGCTTACACTTCTCCATGACCTTAATGCTTTTTAGATGGGAGAAATATAATTCCCAGTACCAAAGTAAAATCAGATGCTTTAGACGTTATTAAACGTATCTTCCCTTGCTGTCTAAGATAGCATCAATACAGTGAAGGGATAAACAACCTGATTCTGTGATAGCTGCGGTATGTGCTCCACTTGTGGAAATGTGTGTTATTTTACCACTCCACGAGCCTTCTACCAATCTAGGAATCAGTTCTCTATGATAAACTGAATGTCCAAGCGCGCCAAAACCACCGTAGCCCCTGATAACTTCGTTTTTAATGACCAAAGATCAAGTTGGGAAGATTAAGAACAAAAATCATGAAACAGAAAGTAAAGAGCATGAATTTTAAATAGTCTATGAACTGAAGGCATCCGTTGTCGTTGATAACTGAAAAAAATAAGTACTATACGGCATTTGCCAGGGAAACTGATGTAGTTCTCTTTTACAATTACTAGTAAGATATCAAAATGGGATTCGCCCACAATTCCTTCTGCAAATACTTTACACACTGATATTACTCAAATGTTTATCTTATTATGTGCATCCTCCATGAAATTAACACAATTTGATTCTCATTAACAAGCTCCATGTGAATAAAATATGAAATCTGTTTGTTCAACTTTTACACTTGGAATCATCCCATTAAGAGCCAAGAATAATCATGAAAAAGAGTCCTCATTCAAGCTATTGTAAGTGAATTAAGTTGGGAACGAGTAAGAAACAAAGGGCTTCATCAGCAAGTAGAATAACATTAAAAAAAAAAACAAAAAATACATATCACGTTGAGATACTGACCAAGTGAAAACCTGCCCAAGCGAGTTGAGAGCAACCGAATGCAGGCCCCCAAGAGCAATGCAACGAACACCCTCCAAGCGAGGATTCACAGTAGGGATAAAAACAGGGTTTTCATGGCCAAAACCAAGACGGCCGCCGTCTCCTTTACCCCAAATCCAGCCATTCCCATTAACAATCAAGGAAGAATGAAACAACCCACAAGAAATTCCAACCTCGAAGGAATCCCGGTCCCCAGAATTGCCATTCTCGCCGGAGAGGGACGGAAGTTGCCCTGGGGGAGAAGCGATTGAATGCAGATCGGGAACGATTAAATTAGCCACAGGGGAAGGATATAGACGGATTTCTTCAGTGCCGCCGCCGAGCTGGCCGGAGGAACCTCTGCCCCACGACAGCAGCTGGAGTATAGTGGTGGTTTCGGCATTGATTGGATGGTTTTCATCGAACGACTGGTGTTTGTAGAGGAAGGGGACTTTTGTCAAACCGGACGGTGAAATCAGAGAAGAGAAATGTCGGCAACGAGTGAGATTGATTGCCAGAGAGCGATGCGGGCGAATGAAGAACATATCAAATGCTCGAGCGATCAGTTGGGCTCGACTGTGCCGTTTTAGTTATGCATCTCAATTCGTGGTTTTGTTTCGATCCGAGAGAAAGTTTTGGAGCACAATTTTTCGACCCAACCCAGCGGACATTACCCAACCCAACTCATTCTGGCATACCTAAACCAACTCAACCCAATTCACTAATTTATACCATCATAAATATTTTAACAATTAAAAATATATATTTTTGGATTGAATTTGAGACGTTCAATATAATAACATTCATTAATCATTCAACTTCAATTTATACCATTATTATAAAGACTATTTAAAAGATTTTTTGGGACAAAAAATTTAAAAATAATTATTAAATAAAATAAATATATACATATATAATTATGTTATAGGTATTTTTTTATATTTAATTATAAATTTGGGTTACCTCGGTCAACTCAATAACCAACTAAATCCATAAAATTTCATTTATTTGAATCCAATCCAACCCAAATAAATTTATAATCCAACCCAATCGGTCAAATTGGGTTAGATTGGTTCGGGTTGTCTGATTCTTTGAACACCCCTACAATTTGGTGTAGTGATAGAATTTGAGAACTTGCCAACAAAATTTGAATTCATAAAAAGATTCTTACACAAAAAAGTTGGTGGCCTGTTCTAATGAATTATATATCTAGGTGTGTTGTGCCACTGCCTCCGCCTTTACTATCCATAACTTTGTTTATAATCAGCCTTATACTTTGTCAAGGTTGGAATTACGTTACTATATATACATACTTATAATAAGTTGTAACATAATTCTAACTTAAATCGAGCCTTATACTTTGTCGTAATTGGGATTACATCTTTATTGCATATTACGCATCAATACTGAAGCTATTGACGAAAGTTTTCAAGATAAATTTAAAATTTGATCATCATTTTCCCATTATAATAGACTTTGATTTGTTATCTAAAATTGTTGTGAATGATTCATTTTTTGTGAAGTGATCCAAACTCTTTCAAAGATTATAATGATCACTTATTCTTTAGTGTGGCTCTAGAGTGATATCTTCTTTAGAGTGATCGTTTTGGATTGTTGGATTTAGTGAAACTTCTTATTTTAAAATAAACAATTCATGATTTTTTTATTTTTTAAGAAATGTTAGACTATTGTTCTTTTCCTTTCTAGTTCAAAAACAAATAACTTAATAAGATAGAAGAACTCAAACTTATAACTTTGGAGGTGTATGGTTAAGAAGTTGGGAAGGAATTAATAAAGAAGTTATTATAATAATTCGTTTAGACATATTTATTCGTAAAAGAGTTATAAAAGAATTACAATAATATATTGTTTATAAAGAAGTTGTAGGAGAATTTTGTTATTTATAAATATG
>JBBMEG010000022.1:4588537-4602328 GCA_037832605.1 Cyclanthera cordifolia | reverse complement strand
GGATTCCTTTCCCCTTACACCATCTCTCTATTTATAACTAAAAACCCTAACTAACTCTCTAACTAATTACCATAATATCCCTCATATTTATTTATAATTCTTCTAAGACCCAACCCTATCATAATTTTGTTAGCAAACTTTCCCTACCATTAGATTTTCACTTGGAAGATGACGAAAGCATATAGACTAGTTATGGGTTCCTTGAATTAAGGGTGAAAAAGGTTTTATTTGGTGAGCACTCTTTGTAAGAACAACATCCACGTTCTTTTCTACATCGTTTCTTTTGCAGGCTTCTACAGATGAAGTTCGAGAGAAGAACAAGTCGTTAGGAAAAAGTAATTTTGTAGAGGTTCGTTCGTTTTTACAGATCTTTAGGAGTTTTAAGAGAATGTGGAGCTTCTATATACTGTCCCTACAGGTAGGTTGAAAACTTTGTATCAATAGTTGGCTAGTTTTTTCTTTTATTGTGGTTTCTTCTTTGTTCACGTTTACCTTTTGCATCACAGGCAATGATAATTATGGCATTTAATGAATTGGATACTCCACTTCAATTATTTGATGCAGTCATATTTGAGGACGTCTCTAGTGTTTTTGTTACATCTTCAGTGCTTAAATTGTTGCAAGGTAATAATCATTTTTCATCTGATTTAAAGTCACTATGTTCTTCATTATTAGTTTTCACCAGCAAATAAATGAAGAAGTGGACCAACAAATTGGTTTTTTAAGGCGAAACTGTAACCGGAAATGAGACAAGATTGTTAATCATCTGGCTTCTTTCAATCACTATTTAATAATGATAAGTGGGAACATTTACAATTTTAAATAGATGAGAATATGATTGTGGCATGAGCCATTTCTCAAGAACCTTTTGTATTCAATTTGGCAATTCTTTCAACCCTCTGAATTTTGTATTTGCCCCGCTGAAGTGGGAGTTCATGCTGTTGAACCTTTTGTCTTAAAGGAAATTGAAAAACATTCTTGATTGTTGTGTTGGTAAATAACTTGGTCTAGATGTGTACTCCATGCCCGTTCTTCAGTTCTCAAGAATATTGTTAGTCTTATAGAAATTATTTAAGGACCTCTTGTGCCTCGGATTCCTGAAACACTTTCTTCCATATCAACATTTTTTTTTTCTCTTTCATATCAACGTTTAATTTCTCTATATTCATATGAGAAACATATAAGAGGTCTGAGGGAAAACAAACTCTTGGTTGTTGCTGTAATTTTTCATGTGTTAGACTTACCATTTGCCTACTAGTAAATCTAAATGAGACCTGGCTTGCAGCAATTCTTGAGATTACATTTACAAGGAAGGCTAGGCAGACTATGGGGTCTTCTCAGAAAAGAAAATATGTGATAAAGCTTGGTGTAGCAGTAATATGGATCATTGTTCTTCCAGTTTGTTATGCCTATTATAGGAGTAAATATACATGTTACACAACAAAGAAAGGGAGTTGGGTTGGAGAATGGTGTTTCTCTTCCTACATGGTTGCTGTTGCAGTTTACCTAATCAGTAATGCAGTTGATCTAGTTTTATTTCTTGTTCCAGCAGTCGGAAAATATATTGAGACATCAAATGGTCGTGTATGCACTATTTTATCCTACTGGACTGAGGTAAGCCATAAATAATTGAAATAAATACTTGGCAAAGTTTCTTGATAAAAAAGATTCTTCTTTCTATGGTGATGTCATCCTTGTTGCATATTGTTTTGTTGAGATGAATTGATTGAAGCCTGATCTTGGCCATCACTGTCATTCTTTCTCTGTGTGCCTGTTTATATATGTTAATAAATAACACAATATAAAACAAGAAAACACCAAATAACTTGGTGTGCAAGTTAGTAATCATCGACCCTTTGATTTCCTTCCACTGGAATAAGAAAGATAGATCAAGGTTTCCTTGAACATCAATCCTTCTGAATAAAATAGCTAATTGTATTAGAAAAATATTTGGCTTTGTGATTCATGGCATAAATACACTTTTGAATTTTA
This sequence comes from Cyclanthera cordifolia, assembly GCA_037832605.1. Taxonomy (NCBI): domain Eukaryota; kingdom Viridiplantae; phylum Streptophyta; class Magnoliopsida; order Cucurbitales; family Cucurbitaceae; genus Cyclanthera; species Cyclanthera cordifolia. The sequence goes on along the minus strand of JBBMEG010000022.1, from coordinate 4,600,336 downwards.
GTTTGGGAGGCCCATCCATTCCTTCACGCCCCAGATTGTTGTGAAACTTTTTTTTTCCTTCTTTTATTTTAGTTGATAAATCAAATTATATTCCTTATAAAAAATATATGTTTTTTTTGTAAGGTACTGGTTCTTTCAGTTTGAATTCACTTAAAAAATTTATACTAGTTTATCCAAAATGGAAGCTGTTAATTTTGTGGTAAGTTGAAAGTATGAACAGTTCAAAGAGTACAAAATCGAAGTGGCTATGTTTCATGTAAATGCCACTAATAATCTTATCTTGTCATCCTTTGAATTGATCTCTTTTCTTCTGATCTAAAAAATATTTATTTCCCCTCTTGTAGCACATTTCAAAAGTTGGGAAAACCTTGTAACCGGTCTTCTCCACGACGGACATTTCTGGTGAAGGAAGATGAGAGTAGTAGGGTCAATCTAGATTATACGTTTCTTGAGAAAGAATTTGATAAACTTGTCCAAAACCATCATCTTTCTAAATTAGTTTATTGCGTGACTGTCTTTTCTTTACCTTGAGCCATTAGCCAACACTATTTTATTTTGACATCTTCTGTTATGAGTTCTTGTAATTTTCACGTTATGCGGTTTATTTCCTGTGTTCTTATAGTTCAAAACTTATGTAGTTTTTGTTTGTCCCTTCAAATGTCTGTTCTCAATTTTCAGCCTAGGTTATATGTTGGGCGTGGAATGCAGGAAAGCCAAGTATCAATGCTGAAGTATATTCTAAATCTTTTACTTTCATTTTGAATTGTTGTTTTTTTCTCTGTTACGTTTTTTTTTCTTCTAACGTTTTTCTCTTTCTTTCATGTAGGTATACTTTATTTTGGGTACTTGTACTATTAAGCAAATTTTCCTTCAGTTACTACTTTGAGGTAAGTACTGAGAACTGTGCTTTGCTTTACGACTTAACAAAAAAAAAGTGTGTATATACATACACACACATTTGCATTCTAGAACTGAATAGAGAACAACTAATTACTATTTCATACCATAGGAAGTCTTTACGGGAGTACTAGTGAGGAGTAGGTTGGGAATATTAGTAGAACTTTCCCAAGGGCTTAGTGATAATTAGATAAGTGGTGCATTAGTTATTAAATTTGGGAATTAGGGTACTTAGAAAAGTGTGGATCAACCATCATGGAGTAGTCTAGTAGTGAATAGAGGTTTAAGTAACTAAGAGGTGATGGATTCAATCCATGATAGCCACCTACCTAGGAATTAATTTTCTAAGGTTTCCTTGATATTTAAATTTTGTAGGGTACTAGAGTCAGATGGTATGTTCCGTGACAATAGTCGCGATGCACGTTGGTCCAGCCAGTTAGATATATAAAGAAAAAGTGTGGATCATTTATGGGGAATAGTCGAGTGTTGGATTTAGAAAAGTGATCACCCTCTCAAAAGGCTGTTGTTGTATTGTAATTGTCTTTGATATTGCAATGTGTTGGTTACATTTGTATCATATGTTCGGTTTCCTAACAGCCTTTTCTCTACATTAAGCAGCTTCTGGAATGAGCTCATGTAATGAGTGAGAATAGTGTGAGATTATGACATAAGTTCGATGAAGTAGCTAGAAGATAACAGTAATATCACACAAAAAGTTAGAAGATAACATACATTCCTCTACAAGGGAAAATATCTTTTGCATCACGTAAACAATACTTTTAGTAGTGTTCAATTTATTCGCCTGTAATTTTTATTCAAGCCAAGCTTGGAAATATCATAACTGTTCTGTAACATGCCTGAGGTAAAAAACTACCTCAGTTGCCAGGAACCTTATTATTAATAAACCAAAATATAGTTTTTACTTTGTGCACCATTTGGTATACAGATTAAACCACTCGTAGAACCAACCAAGAGGATAATGAAAATTGGTGTGAAGAAATATGACTGGCATGAGCTTTTTCCAAAAGGTATTCACGAGAATTGAAGTGCTATTCTTTTTCTTGATATCCACCGGGAAACATGTTCCCTTTGAGAAAGACTTTGGACATCTAAAACGAGGTTTTCCCAAAAGTGGACACTCTGGTATTTATTGTATTTAATTATTGGATTAGTATTTCATCAGTACTTATTAGTTTCAATTTCAAGGAATTGAAGAATTGTTTCCTGAGAAAAGATACTTGATAGATCTGTTTTTAGTACTTAAATCTGTACTGACCTAGCAAACTAAATATTTTACAGGTTAATTAATTAACTATAGTATGCCAATGCCGATTTTTTCTAGGGCATGTTTGATGTGGTTGGAAGGGATGGGAAGGCAAGGGAAGTGATCTCTTCCCACAGTTTGGTCCACTGGGTTACATCTCATGAATCACTAATCCACTCTTACTTTTCTTCCTTTATCCCTTCTCTTCCCTTCCTTTCTCTTCTTTTCCCTTTCCTTCCTGCCGTAGCCAAACATGCCCAAAGTATTTGTTGATTTTATCTTATTGTTATTACTTTTAAAATTGCAACATAAACTGGTCTCTTGGAGATGCTAGTGGGAGCTCCATGCCTGGACTAGCATAAATATTGAAAGACAATTATGACTTAACAATGACCACTATTCTCCCTTTTAGGCAACGTGTTCATTGTTTGACTATCTGCTAAATTATTGTCTTGCAGTTAGGAGTAATGCTGGTGCGATTGTGGCTATTTGGGCTCCTATAATAGTTGTGAGTTTTGCATAAAATATGTGCACTTATCTCTCCTATCCAAATCTATTAGCCTTGAGTACTTATTTTTTTATCAACCTAAAAAGTTAAGCTGGTATACCACGTAGAATTATGTAAATCATCAATCGACCTAAAAGCTTAAGCTGCTGGTAGGTTGGGGTAATTTAATTATATCAACATAATACTTGCTAATGATATACAGTGAAAAGTAATTTGGGATTGGGTGTCACTGTGTTAGATATATGGATTAATAAATTAATTCACCTTAACTCATTGATTTAAGCCTTTTGTTTTAGTGGTGATTACCACATTGTTCTGATAGGGTTGTTATTAGGGATAGTTTAGGGGTACTTTAACCCTCCTATTCTTGAGATCACTCAAGACCCAATACCAAAATGGCCAAAATATTTTGATACCTCTTCCCTATCCATCCCCTCTATTTATAACCAAAATGTCTAACAAACTTCCTTAGGTATTTACTAAAGTACCCCTAAACTATCCCTAATAACAACCCTATCATGTTCCTTCGAAAGGTTGACGGCATAGTAAATATAGCATTGATGATTGACAGAAAAGTTTCCTAGGAATGTGTCACTGTTTTTTCAGAAAAGCCACACCAGTTCCTCTTTTCTATTTTGTTACAACCATGCAACAAGAGTGATTAAGGGCCTGTTTGGTAGGTAGTCTGGATTTTGTTTTATATTTTTCGATTCACGAGTTTAGCAAGCATGCGTTTGGCAGACTTGTTTCGAGAGTTATTTCATATTCCATGATCCATATAGTGGAAATTTTTTTGAACAAGAAATGAAAATTTTCATTGAAAAAAAGAAAAAGAAAAAAAGAAGACTAATGCTCTAAACTTTACATAGGAGTGAAACAAGAACAGAAAAAAGACAACAAAACATAAAAGCAACCCCAAGAAAAAAAAGTACAAAAAAACCAACAGAAAGAAAAAGAACACCAGAAAAGAAAAAACTTCTTTTGTGAATGGGACATGGTTGAGTGCTGCTGACAGATGCCATAATAAAAATCTTGCTACGAAAACACCAGAACGGAAATCTTGAAGTCTGCTTAGAGAGTTGAACATGAAAGACTCACAGCAGAGATTGAGTAGCCCGAACTTGGACAACAAAATCACAATTGCAACCCAGGGCTGAAGCAACCAATGAAACTCAAAGATGAACACCAGAAGTAGGGTGTGCTGTTTAAATCCAATGGCTTGGGGTTGAGAGGCAGCAAATGTGGTGGCCAGGGTGAAAAAATGAGGGTTAGTTTGTCTCTGATATCATCTTGATTCTAGGGAAGAAGATATATATATATATATATATATATATATATATATACATGTATATATATATTTTAAGTTCAAGATACAAGCCCAAAAGGGTGAACAAAATTAGACTGAAAAGTAAAATGAGAGCATTGCTAACAACAGGCTAAAAGATTAGAAGAGTTACACAAAGAGAACAAACCAAACAATTCGAAGTGCTTGAGCCAATAGTTAGCAGAATATAAGCAAGTAAATAGAACGTGGCATGAAGATTCAACCAATGACAGAAAAGGGGTGCACATTGAATGTATTAGACAAAGCTTGGACGGCTTTCATAGCAAGACTTCATTAGTATTGAGGCTGCCATTGAGTAGAATCCAAAGAAAGATGCTGATTTTCTTTGGGCTTTTTGTTTTAAAAAATAATCTCCTTAAGGCTTTTGTTCATTGGATCACCAGGGAAGATAATACATTTCATCTATATCTCATAATCAGACCTACAGAAGTCCTCTGTTATAAAAATACAGTTTACAAATAAGAAAAAACATTTCAGATATAAGTAACAAAGAAACACATAATATACAACTAATATTACAAATAAAGGTATAAGGAAACCCAACAAAAACATAAACTAAAGAAATTTAAAGCAATAAATAAAGTTATAAAAGCTAACTATGAAGAAAACAGAAAAGCTTCCAAATTTCGGTTTATATCCTGCAAAGAAAAATCCTCAACCATGAACAATTGTTTAAAATGGAATCAAAATTTTAAATCTTCTGCCAAATACATATCCGAAAACATGAAATACAACGTTTTAATTGCATTCCTTGTTTTTAAATTTCAATTCTTAAATTTCTCGCTAATCATGCTAGGCCCCTTATGAGTAGATAGTTAATATTGACAACTAATATTCTTACTCTTCCATTCTTTGCTTAGGTTTATTTTATGGATTCTCAAATATGGTACTCTGTGTTCTGTTCGATCTTTGGTGGTTTATATGGCATTCTGCATCACCTTGGTGAGGTAAGCTGTTTCTTGAACCATTATGAAGAAAAATTATGGTGGTCTCATACTATGATTTACAGATTCGAACATTAGGAATGCTGAGAAGTAGATTTCATACCTTGCCTTATGCATTCAATGCTTGCCTTTGCCCACCAACGTTGAGAAGTGATGAAAAGAAAAGTAAAGGTTTCTTCCGCAATAGGTTTCGGGTCTGAACTCTGCTGCCTTGATATTCTCATCCTAATCTCAATGGTTTATGATCCCAGTTGTCCTAATTTTACCTTCCAATTGTTTGTCTCAGGCTTCTGAAAACAAACATAATGGTCTTTCCAAGTTTGTTGTTGTATGGAACCAAATCATCAAGAGTTTTCGACAAGAAGACTTAATAAACAACAGGTGATTCTACTTTTTATTTATTTATTATTTTGATAACCAGAGGATTTCATCTCGCAATATTCTCTCTCCTCTCTCAAATTAAAATTTCATTTTATATTTTACATGATCCATTTAAAGTTTCATTTGTTTACAATCTTAAAAAAGAGAGGCATACCAGAACGGCCAAGGAAATTTATAGAAAAACTTGAACTAAAACTTTTCTAATATTCTTTTGGTGCAGAAACCAATACAATGATATTGGTGCCTAGGAAGGATGACAATGGATGTTTAAATAAATATTCAGGAAGGAGCTCCAATTATTTTTGATAAAAAAAGAATACTTAGAAAGCTTTAATACATTAGCACAAAAGAAGCTTGCATAACTGTTGTTTTTAAATATTTACTAAGAATTTTATCTTCAGAGAACTGGATTTGATGACAATGCCAGTGTCATCAGAATTGTTTTCTGGTATAGTTCGCTGGCCAGTTTTTCTCCTAGCACATAAGGTAATAGATTGATGTTCGATATTGGTACCTTTGTTGATCTGTTGCTTTTGCCTTACTAACACTGTTTGAGTTCCTGTAGTTCACAACTTCTTTGAGCATTGCAAAAGAATTTGTGGGGAAGGAAGCAAACCTGATTAAAAAGATTAAAAAAGATGAGTACATGAATTCAGCGGTAAAAGAGTGCTATGAGTCCTTGAAATACATCCTTGAAATCCTCATCGTGGGAGATTTGGAAAAGAGGTTGGGAAGAAAGCTTTTTTCTTCTTCTTTTTCTCTTTGTTTTCAAAAAACAAGAAAAGAAATCCCTCATTTTCATAGCCATGTTATTAGTGTGACTTATGATGTTAACTTCATTGATATTCTAGGGTCATATCTGCTCTGATAAATGAAATTGAAGAAAGCATCAGAAGATCTAGTCTTCTTGAGGATTTCAAGATGAGCCATCTTCCGGTTCTACATGAGAAATGTATCGAGTTACTCGAACTTTTGGTAATTCTATCATGAAAAACATATTTGAATTTTATGTTGAACCTTTTGAATTAAAAACCCTTATTGATTAACATAAAATTGTTTTCAAGATTCAAGGGAATACAATACATCGGGAAAGAGTTATAAGAGTTCTGCAAGATATATTTGAGCTTGTAACCAGTGATATGATGATAGATGGCTCCAGGTTTGTTTCCTCATCAACATTTCTTTTCATATTCTTTCAAATGTTCTGTGTCCGATCTTCCATTTTTGTTGAATGCAGAGTACTAGATTTGGTCTTTGCTTCTGACTCTGAGCAAATAGAGCAGGACATCATAGATTTTTCTAGGAATATTGAACCACAACTATTTGAATCCTCAACTAGCAAGGAATCTATTCATTTCCCTTTACCAGATGACGACTCTCTCATTGAACAGGTTAAGTCTATACATTTCTTTTAACATTTCTAAAAGTCGTGTTATAAATTGATCGGGAACATGAATGAGTATTTTAGTACTTTTCCATGGGTCAAATTCCATGTAAATGCTAATTGATATGCACTTTGTTTCAGATCAAGCGTTTTCACTTATTACTTACCATCAAAGATAGTGCAATGGACATCCCTGTGAACTTGGAGGCTCGAAGGCGTATTTCATTCTTTGCGACTTCAATGTTTATGAATGTGCCCAAAGCCCCTAGAGTAAGCGATATGATGTCATTCAGGTTAGTTTCTTCTCCTATATTCTCAAGCGTTGATAATGTCCACGAAGTACAAACAATATTGTTTGTAAATTAAGTTGTGGTTCTCTTACATAATATTTTAAGAGGAAAAAACTATTTACTGCATCAATATATCAGTTGTTTATAGTTTTTAAACAAGCATGTTGCACATGATATGTCGTTATTCTTTCCAATATTACGGGCCTTTAGTTAATTTAATTATTATTTTTTTAGTCATTAGCTGATTTAATTTATATAACCTTTATGGTGTTCTTATTGTTTTTGTGGTGAAAAAGAGCAATCCAAGCATGGACATTCAAAAAAATACGTTGGAAAATTTGTCACCTTTGGTATTTGTGAATGCATGATTGACAATGGAAATATTAAAATTTACAAGTTCTTCCTCGCTCACAATTGGTGATTGATGCTTGTTCTGAATTAGATAGTTTAAAGAAAGAGTTATTTTATGTGGAGTAGATTCATTGCTCTAGTTTTAAAAAGTTTGTACATGTATTGTTTTTCTATTTTTCTAATACCTTCTAATAATTCTTATAACATTGAATATGGGTTAGATTTTGTGAAGAGGGAGGGATGAGGATGATGAGATAAACCCTTGTTTATTGAGAAAATATTTCAAAATCTATACTAGAGGATGACGAGATACTTCATTCTACCTAGTATATCATTTTTGGGCAAATAGTTGGGATCCTTACATTCCGAGTTCATTTTTGGTGGATTATCTTTTAAGACACGTGCATAAACAACAATCTCTTGTTATAAGAGAGTTGATATCTTATTTTTGTTTCTTAGAAAATCAACTTTGGTACAGCATTTTAACTCCATACTTTTCGGAGGATATAAAATTTTCATTGGAAGAGCTTCACTCAAGCCACCAGGAAGTCTCCATCATATTTTACATGCAAAAGATGTTTCCAGGTCACTATCACATGTCTTCTCTCTTTTTGGGTTCTTTTGCCAAGTGCTTCTTCTGATGAGACTAAATATAAACCTTCCATTTTTTAGATGAGTGTAAAAACTTTTTGGAGCGACTTGGTTGTGAGGATATGGATAAACTAAAATATGACGGGAAAGAGGAAGAACTCAGAGATTGGGCTTCTTTCCGGGGACAAACACTGAGTAGAACAGGTAATAAGATATTTATAATCGAATACTAATGAAAAACGTGCGGGTCAAATTTTTATCACTATTTTTCTATGGTTACAGTAAGAGGAATGATGTACTATAGGGAGGCATTAAAGCTTCAAGCCTTTCTTGACATGGCAGAAGATGAAGGTGAGTAGCAGAATTCTTAATCGTAGGTCAAACAGTTATTATTTATACTTATAGTCTAGCTTTCGAATAGAAAGTGTAGTGAATTCTGATATCTCGTGTTTCCACTTGCTCTAAAGTTTTTATTGTGCGACTTATTCTTGCATTCAGATATTCTTGAAGGTTATGATACTATTGGGAGAGGAAATCGTGCATTATCTGCTCAAATAGATGCTTTAACTGATATGAAATTTACATATGTGCTGTCCTGTCAATCTTTTGGAGCACAAAAGGCCTGCGGTGATCCCCGTGCAAAAGATATTCTTGACTTGATGATAAGGTAACTCTCTTCTCGGAAAGGAAAAGCTATTACAAACTTTGAAGTTCTAGGAATCATGACTCTCATCTTGCCCAAACCTTCCTTGAAGGTATCCGTCTCTTCGTGTTGCCTATGTCGAGGAGAAAGAAATGCCAGACAATGAAAAGGTTTATTCATCTAAGTTGATTAAAGCTGTAAATGGTTTTGATCAGGTACGTTTTTTAAATATTTGTAAAGTTAATATATTAAATTGAATATTCCATTCGTTATTTGATAAGACAGTATTTTATCTTTTCTATTTATGATGGAAATGATTAAAAAAAAGCATTATAATGAGGCTAGCATGATGTATAATGTTTTGTTGAGTTAAAACAAGCCTAAAACATGATTAATGTAGGCTTTCCAGATGGAATTTTTAACTGGGTTTAAAATTCATGCTGTACTGAATATAAAACTTTAAGGAAAATGTGCTTTATGCAGTCTTCTTAAAGATATAGTTACTCATTTTTGTATTAATGGCCTAATTAGCATGTATGATGTGCAATTTTACAAACCCAAGTCAAATGATTACTTGATTCTTGCAAAATAACATTTTACACTCTTTTATCTTCCCCATGTTCTTGGATCCTAATATTGCAATCAATCCAAACTCACACTACGAATTGAAAGAGTTACTGGTAACACACTTGCACAAGGTTTTGCTCTCTTTTCTGAAAAGAGGAGGTTATGCTTGGAAGAGTTAGATAAAAAGAAGAGGCCTGGAAAATCCTATGTGATTGCAAGCTGGTGAAAATCTCGTACCTGTCATTGACAAAAACTATATTGAACTATTATTAATCGAGAGCAAGGATCAGAACTTCCTTATTTCCAAATGATCGGAACCATGGTTTTTGGCCTACTTTATGACAATAGATTCATTATTCATTAAAGTTATTACCAAGCTGTGTTTCTTTTTATCTTGAACTGCTGTTGTTTCTTACTTACCTAGATATGTTATAACCCACTGGATATTTGCAAATGAATTTCATTTCACTTTCTTGTAGTCCATTCATTAACTTTTGTCATGGTAAATTCCTTTTTATAGGAAATATATAGCATAAAGCTTCCTGGTCAGCCACATCTTGGAGAAGGGAAGCCTGAAAACCAAAACCATGCCATAATTTTCACACGTGGGGAAGCTCTTCAAACAATTGATATGAACCAGGTAGGTCCTCTTCTAACATGACTAAAAGTTTCCATTCTTATTCTTATGGCGTGTGCTTCACCAGGATAATTATTTGGAAGAGGCGCTGAAGATGAGAAATCTTCTTCAAGAATTTTTTAAACCTGAAGTACGGAAGCCCCCTGCAATTCTGGGTTTGAGAGAGCACATATTCACTGGGAGGTCAGATTAACAGCTTTGATCAATTAATCATGAATAAATCATGTCACACCAACACTAATAAATCGTACAAATTTTCAAATAATTGACCGATTGAACATTGGTATAGAATTCTTTATTTTTTTATTTTTTTTTGAGAAACGTATAGAATTCATTTTGTTATTAGAGTATTAGGAACAGTCTAAAGATGTGCTTCTGTTACTCACGATTTATTTGATTTTTTCTTTTACGTAATTTGATTCTTTTTTTTACACCATGTTTATTTGATATTTAATTATTAGAGTAATGGGAAGTAACCAGACAGACACAATTATGTACCATCAACCTATCAAAGAATGAAGATTTTTTTATAATACCATGGTTGCTATATTTAAATCTCATTTATTAAGCTGAACTTTTTTTCATCCTGAACTGCAGTGTTTCTTCCTTAGCATGGTTCATGTCATATCAAGAGACAAGCTTTGTCACAATTGGTCAAAGAATTCTTGCCAATCCTCTCAGGTAAATGACTTTGTTGGTCTGCGTTCTTATTACGCCAAGTTAGGGCGATAATTAGGGTTGGACTTCTAGTAGTGGCCCTCCCTCCTTCCTCCTGACTGCCTAATTAGTCAAATTGATGGTTTGACAATAACGCTGATTGGAAAGCAGTAGGCGTGCTTCTATCTTTTCATGCACTATGAATTCATGGAATTACCTCATTTGCCAATCAAGTTGTTTGACATTATTGTATGACTAGCATGCCTTTTCCTCTTCCTCATTTTCTCTGGAATTCTGTCTCCAGGGTACGATTTCACTACGGACATCCAGATGTGTTTGACAGGGTGTTCCACATTACGAGAGGTGGCATTAGCAAAGCATCAAAAACCATTAACTTGAGCGAAGATGTTTATGCAGGTAAGAATAAGTGGCTAGATTTTTCCGTAGTGCTGAACATTACTAACACACAAATGCTTCTTATGGATAGGATTCAACTCTACATTACGTCGGGGATATATTACATACCATGAGTACATGCAAATAGGAAAAGGCCGTGATGTAGGACTGAATCAGATCTCCAAGTTTGAAGCCAAGATCGCAAATGGAAATAGCGAACAAACTCTAAGTCGAGATCTATATCGCCTAGGGCAACGTTTCGATTTCTTCAGGATGCTATCATGTTATTACACTACAATTGGATACTACTTCAGTAGCCTGGTAATGTAACTCTCTTTATTGTTTATTTCATCTGTTATTACCATCTCACTGAACTGTCTGCCAACTCACACACAGATATCAATACTTGGTATTTATGTTTTCCTATACGGACAACTGTATCTTGTTCTAAGTGGATTGGAAAAATCTCTTCTTCTTCAAGCTAGAATGCAGAATGTTCGATCTCTAGAAACAGCTCTTGCTTCACAGTCATTTATACAGCTTGGGCTTCTTACGGGCTTACCAATGGTTGTAGAAATTGGACTCGAACGAGGATTTCTTACGGCCTTCAAAGATTTCGTTCTCATGCAATTGCAATTAGCCGTTGTTTTCTTTACATTTTCACTAGGAACAAAAACACATTACTTCGGCCGCACAATACTTCACGGGGGTGCAAAGTACAGACCTACTGGGCGTAAGGTAGTCGTCTTTTCTGCCAGTTTTACTGAAAACTACAGATTGTACTCAAGAAGTCACTTCGTTAAAGGATTCGAGCTACTTCTTCTGTTGGTTGTCTACGATTTGTTTAGACGATCATATCAGAGCAGTATGACATATTTGTTGATCACTTACTCCATCTGGTTTATGTCAATCACTTGGTTGTTTGCACCATTTTTATTCAATCC
>JBBMEG010000022.1:4557566-4578576 GCA_037832605.1 Cyclanthera cordifolia | reverse complement strand
CCTAAAGTCTCCCATTTAAACCTGGAAGGGCATTCCAATGAAGCTGAAAAGGACTGTAATGCCTTGAATAAGAAGGAGGGGGAGGCTCACCAATGTTTATGAAACAAATAAGGGGGAAAACAACAAGCAGTAAATGGAAAAAGAGAGCCAGAGAGAAATATGGAACAATTTTTTGTCATGAGGGAGGAGAAAGGGCAGCAAAAAGAGTGGGCCAAGAGAAAAGGAAAAATAATGGGATAATTGAGAATGAAGAGGGGTACATCACGAAGAAGGCTAAGACAACTAACACTATAGTTATTAGTGGGATATCGGCGGAGGCTGTGGAGTAGCCCCGCCGGATGCAATGAAAATCATGTGTTGGAATGTTCGGGGGTTGAGGAACCCTCGAGCATTCAGAGCGCTTCGTTATGAAGTGTAAAAAACTCAGCCCCAGATGTTGTTCATCTCTGAATCTAAAGGTGGAGACAGTCTTGCTTGCAAAATTATGGTTGAGACTCAATTTGATAATTGTTTTATAGTTTCGAGTAACGGAAGAAGCGGAGGTTTAATGTTATTTTGGAAGTCGGGGAGGGATGTGAGGATGAACTCTTATTCACCTGGTCATATCGACGTGAGTGTGAAAGATGAAGGTGGTTTCTGGAGATTTACGAGCTTTTATGGTAATCTGGAGGTGGCTAAAAGGAAAGACTCTTGGAATCTGTTGAGACAGCTTTCTAAATTTCGGATTCTCCATGGGTGATGGCTGAAGATTTCAATGAAGTCCTTTGTTATTCGGAGGTTGAGAATGGAGAAGCCAGAAATAGGGCTTCAGTGCGAGGGTTTCAGGAGGTTGTTGATCAATGTTCGTTGGTTGATCCAGGCCATTCGGGAGATCCTTTTACGTGGAGCAGAAATAGAAGAAAGGCTGACTCTGTTCGTGGTCGCCTTGACAGGTTCTTGATATCCTCTTTCTTAATTCCTTTAATTGATAAGTTTATTGTTGAACATCGTAATTTTCATTTTTCTGATCATAGACCTATTACTACTAATTTTAACTGGGCCACTAATATTAATATGTTTTTTTGCAAGAAAAAATTGGTGAGGTTCGAGAATGCTTGGGCGAAGTACGAGGATTGCAGGGAAATTATTCGAGATAGCTGGTCAGGGAGTACTAGGAGTGGTCGGGCTTCCAAAGTTGTTTCCCAAAAAATTATGGGGAGTCTCAATGCTTTGGATAAGTGGAATAAAAGTAGAATTGGGGGTTCGATTCGTGGCCTGATAGAAAGAAAAGAGACTGAGCTGGCCGGTTTGTACACTCGTGATATTCCTCCTCAAAATGAAGTTAGAAAGCTAGAAATCCATATTGACGAGCTTCTCGAGATTGAGGAAATCTACTGGAAGCAGAGATCTATAATGGATTGGATGAAATGGGGGGATAGAAACACTACATGGTTCCACCGTAAAGCTTCTCAAAGGAAGAAGATCAATAGGATTGTGAAAATCAAATATGAGGCGGGGAACTGGGTTGAGGGGAATATGGGTATCAGCAAAGTAGCGGTGAATTACTTCTCAAACCTGTTCAAGGAGGAGATTGTGTCTGAAAGGGAGCTGTCGGCCGCGTTAATGGGAATTGAAAAATCTATTACTGAAGAGGATAATGTAATCATCAATAAACCTTTTTCGAAGGAGGAGGTGTATGAGGCGTTGAAAGGTATGAATTCTGATAAGGCTCCTGGTCCTGATGGGGCTAACGCTTTCTTCTTCAAGAAGTTCTGGGACATTGTGGGTGATGAGGTATCGAGTGCCTGCTTGGGGGTTCTTAATGGGGAGGGTGACATTAATCCCTTTAACGAGACTCTGATTGTGTTGATTCCGAAAGTTCAAAGTCCTAGCAAGATGGAAGAGTTCAGACCTATTAGCCTGCGTAACACGACTTACAAGATTATTGCTAAGATGCTTGCTGCTCGTCTTAAGCCCTTCCTTGATAAAGTTATCTCCCCCAATCAATCAGCGTTCGCTTCTGGTAGACTTATTTCTGATAATGTGCTGGTTGGGTTTGAATGTATCCATGATGTTAACCATAAGCGTTCGGGCAAAGAAGGTTGGGTGGCACTTAAACTCGATATGAGCAAAGCTTACAATAGGGTAAGCTGGAAGTTTATTTTTTAAGTCATGAAGGCCATGGGTTTCAACGATGATTGGATCAGAAAAGTTAAAGATTGTATTTCCTAAGTTCTGATTAATGGAAGCCCTCAGGGTTCTTTTAAGGCCGAGAGAGGCCTTAGACACGGAGACATTCTTTCCCCTTACCTGTTTCTTATTTGTGCTGAAGGTTTCTCGTCGCTCCTCCATAGGGGAGAGATGCTGAAAATTTTTTATGGTTTGAGAATTAATAAATTTTGCCCCTCTGTTTCGCATCTGTTCTTTGCTGACAATAGTTTGTTATTTTTCAGGGCCGCGGAGCAGGATTGTAAAACTATTAAAAATATCATTGATGTGTATGGTGTTGCGTCTGGTCAATCGGTTAATTTTGATAAGTCTGCTGTTATGTTCAGTAAAAGTGTGTCGATCCCAGCTAGAGCGCAACTTTGTAACATTTTAGGGGTTAAGCCGGTCTGTGATTTAGGGAAAACTATCTTGGTATGCCGTCGCAATGCGATCGTAATAAAAAAGCTATTTTCCAGAAGATGTTGAGTCGCGTGAGGAGCTGTCTGCAAGGATGGGAGGGGAAGATGCTTTCTAAAAGGGGAAATGAAACTCTTATTAAAGCGGTTGCTCAGGCGATCCCCATTTATTCCATGAGCTGTTTCTGTTTCCCTAAGGAGATCTGCAAGGATTTTGATCAAGTGTGTGCTAACTTTTGGTGGGGAAGCGATAAAGGTCATAATAAGACCCACTGGAGGAGTTGGAAAAAGTTTTGCATGAGTAAGGATAGAGGGGGTTTGGGTTTTCGTTGCCTTTCCCATTTCAACCAAGCTATGCTGGCTAAACAAAGCTAGAAGATTTTGCGGGATCCTGACTACTTGTCGTCTAAAATTCTGAAGGGCCGTTATTTTCGTGATGGGGATTTCCTGGGCGCGGAGCTCGGGAGATCTCCCTCTCTCACTTGGCGCAGTATTCTTTGGGGCCGCGAGTTGTTCCGGCATGGCTTTCGGTGGAAGGTTGGAAATGGTAGTTCTATTGTTATTGGTAGAGATCCGTGGCTGAGTAAGGTTGAGAATCCTTATGCTTTAAGTGCTCAGTCCCCTTGGAGGGAGATGAAAGTGTCTAACCTCTTGAACTCCGGTAGAGTTTGGGATGTGGGTAAAATTGAGAGAATTTTCTCCCCTGAGGAGGCTGATATCATTATGGGAATTCCGTTGGGAGAGAGACCCAGGGAGGACGAAATTATCTGGAACATTAGCTCTAATGGGTTGTTCAATGTGAAAAGTGCGTATCATCTGGCGTTGGAGCTTTCTGATATTGGCTTGCCTTCCTCTTCTGACATTTCGTTCAAATCTAAGCCTTGGAAGACCTTCTGGAAGGTTGATGTTGTTCCCAAAATCAAGATTGGGGCTTGGAATCTGTTAAATAACGTTATCCCCACTAAGGCAAACATTCTGAATAGGGGTGTGGATACTAATGGTTCTTGTTATTTGTGTGGCAAAAATGTGGAAACTAATTTGCATATTCTTAAGGACTGTAAAGTTGCAATAAAGGCTTGGATGAATGCTTTTCCTTATCTTGCTGACTTTGCTTCTTTTTTAAGGTGTGCGAATTCTGGTGAATGCTTTTGGGAAGGAATTATCTCTAGAGTTCCGAACCATGAGTTACCTAAAGTCTTGATCGTGATTTGGCAAATTTGGAATTTTTGCAACTCTGCGCTGCACCATAATTCTGATGCCTCTTGTGACAAGTTGTCGAATTTGATCTCTAAAGCTTTTATCTCTTTTGAAGGAAATTTGGACATTGGCCCAGGTGAAGGCCGTATGGGGGAGGATATCCAGGTTGCGTGGAAGGCGCCTCAAAAGGGGAGATGAAAGTTGAATGTGGATGGTTCGTGGAACGCGCAAAACAACCTTGGTGGTGTTGGTTGGATTGTTCGTGACGATAGCGGCTCTCCTCTGTTGATCAGGTCGCGAAAGAACATAATGGCCCCCTCTGCTATCATGATGGAAGGATTGGCTGTTAAAGAAGGTTTGTTGCACATTCTGTCGGCGTTCAAAGGCCCTCTTCCGCTTATCTTGGTGGAATCCGATTCGTTTAACCTTGTGAACATCATTAATGGAATTTCCCAAGATATTTCTGAGCTCAACGTTGTTGTTGAGGATGTTGCTGTTCTGTTCCCTCGACTCCAAGGTGTGTCGTTTTCTTTTTGTAAGCACAGCTGTAATAGGGTCGCTGACTTGTTGGCTAACCAGACGTTGGTGCCTAATTCCTTTTCGTTATGTTTGAATGATTCTCTTTTGGATGCTGATCACGTTTTCTCGGAGTGGGAGGAGTGTCTCCCGCCGGATGTGGTCACTTTGTTGTTATTAGAGCTTTCTGGCTCTTGTTGTTGTGGTTAATGATATAGTTTTCTTCAAAAAAAAAAGGAACTCTAATATGAACTTATATAGTGCTCTACAAAATCACTAAACCAAATGAGAGAAATCTCCTTCATAAGCAACACAAAACTGAGTCAACATAACCGGTACAAGCTGAATCTTCATAAACAATACATTATGTATAAAAAAGTCCCTTAGAGACTAAGTCTGACAAATCGGAATGCTCAAAACGTTGCATCACAATATGTCAATCCAAATTTCCATGTCACTGCTAAACCAAACACACCAATTGTGCAATATAATAATGACAAACAATCGAAGTGCATAGAATACTCTCAAATACAACAAATCTCTTCCATATCAGTATGAAAGAGTACAAATGCTTATAAACCTTCCACGATGACTGTATGCAATTGAAATCCTCAAATGAGATTCCATGCAAGAACACAAATGAAGAAAGGACATATATCCTCTCTTCTTGTATGTAAACACAAGCAAACAAATTTGCTTCAAAACGAGAATATACAATACCCTTTAAGTTGGACTTAATCACAAACAACCAAATGCAGTCAACAAGCTCATATATAACAAATTTTCGCAAGGAGTTTTAAAATTCAAAACAGTTGAAAGACTGACAAATGTCAAATTCCAGCATCCAAAATTTCCAAATTGACCCTTACAACAACAACTCTTGAGAAACAAGGTCTAATAAATCACTCTTCCCAAATTTCATCTCCAATTCCCTAGATCTCGAAGAGCCAATGACTATTTCTAAGGATAACCAAACTTAATGATCGCCTTTAAAATCTTTTTGTAATTTTTTGAGTAACAAATATAGAAGAATCAAGTTTCTCTCCTTAAATCACCACAATTTTGTTTTTTAAGTCAACCAAAATAGACTTCATCTCAAATTTCCAAAGACTAAAATTTCCTTGACTATCATATTTATCCAATTCTTTTTTTTTTGTCGACTTCTTAACAAAAAATTTCAAATTCAAGAAAATCACACCAACTAGACCGAAACAGGCTCCAAATTTACTGAAGGAGTATCACTTGAACCAAATATAATATACCCAAGTTACAAAGTAAGATCCCAAAATTATATCTCAAAAATTACCTAAAATTCAGTGGAATATCTCAAATTCAGTCAAATTTCCACCATTTTATCACAATAAGGTCTCTAAAATCAAATTTCAACACAAATTCCAAATGTGCAAGCTCAAATTACAAAGCTCCAAATTTCATTTTTCAATATCTAATGCATTGTCAATTGTATGGATGGAATTGCTAACAGAGAGGCCAAAATATCTAAAGGTAAAAAATAGTGTTGATGCCGAAAAATGGTCAATGGATATCCACAAGAAGAATTTGTTTAACTAAGGATGAAAGGGCCCGCAAAAAAGCGAAATTATGACATATCGGTGTGGTGTGAGCCACAGGACATCCGATGCCTAAGTCAGAAACTGAATTTAGGAGAATAATTTAAAACTTTATGAATGACTTAAGAGTACTTAGCTTAGGATCCACCCCTCATACTAGAAAATGACTTGACTTTTACAGCAGCTGGTCTCGTAACCGCTGCAGCTCACTTATGGCGATATAATGGTCGGCCGTTAGAAACGTCCATCATTAATTCGGGTATGAATAATGGCGTAACTCCTGAACGTTACCCATTGGAGGTGTAACGGTCTTGATTCTTGACTCGGTCGACTCTTCTGAGACTCCTGACCTCCACGGCCAACCCAATCAGACCGACCCACTCATTGAACAGGCGACGCCACGGGGTACAGCGGCTCCATACGTTACTTGGACTCGGTCGACTCTTCGGAGAGTCCTAACCTCCACGGCCAATCCACTCGGATTGACCTACTCGATGTAACGGGCGATGCCATAGGGTGTAGCGCCTCTAAACGTTATTTGGACTGATAACATTCGTTCAGTTGTTTAAATTCGTCTGATAACTTTCAATCAATAGCTCAACTTATAACTTTCAATCACTAGTTCAAGTAATAGACTCAATCACTTCACTAATAGATTCAATCAGCTCATTAGCCGTTTTCAAATAGTTTGCTGAAAATAAAAGTAAAATTAGAATTTTGAAAAACGAATGAAAATCTGCTATGTAGAAATTATTTTTAAGAAAATGCTATAATTAAAATAGACGAAGAAAAAGTTGATATGTGAACTAATTTCCCTTTTTATTTTTGATAATTATTGGTAATATTAATTGGGTCGGGCCTAATTTCAACAAGAGGCCCAACTCACCTGGGCCATAATTAGCCCACTTGTACAAACTCAAAGCGAAGTTTTCTTGAGGAAGAAGCCGGATATATTTTTATGCTGAACTAGTAAAAATACACATCTGTTCTGCTCTGTACAACATCAGCGATCTGAGCGAGCGAGCGGGCTGGTTGGCTTGATTTTTCTTCGATTCGTTGCTGTTGGTGAGCTTCGTTCCAGGTGATGTCCTGCTTTTCACTATCAATTTTTGAATTTGTAACAGAGACATTTTAATTGTTTGCTTGACGAAAAATCGACCTTCGAGGGTTTTGTGGCTATCAAATTAATTGAGGATGAGATTGTGAAAGAAGTGGTGGAAATATCTGTATTTTGGGTAGGATGGGATATGAGAAGTTTTCGTTATGAGTTGAACATAGCAGTGGAATTTTTTTTAAAACATCTAAGTTACAAAAGATGTAGGATGGGTTTCTGCGATCCATTTCATTGTTTCAGTTTATGTTTTGGTTCTAAAATTGTAAGATTTTAGAAATTAGGCGAACCTCAAGTGTTTCAAAATGCTAACGGAAAGGTTAACCTGCTCCCTCCAGTGATTGGCCTCTCAATTACTTGGACTCACTTTCTGCATTAGACTAGGGAGATTGTGACTCGACCTTTACAGGTGGTGGCCCTAATGTGGGGAAGGAGTATCAAGTATGTTGTTAGTTAGGAAATATCTATGGATATTGAAGAGTTATCCATTTGGTGTACTATCCTTGTTGAGTGATATGCAACTGACCTCTTGATTGGAGAAAAATCAATCCAGAGGATATTGAGTGGAAGTCCTTTGAATATTCAGCTTTTCTGTTTATGATTGATTTGATAAGCCGGTTAACTTCGATTGGTTAGTGCGACTAGTAGATCTGCGAGACCATTTAGTGGAGTAAACAAAGCTTTTCTAGTTCCTTAACTCGATTTGCTCACTAAATAAATGCAAATGTGGTTGCTCTCTTTGACCGTTATTGAAAAGCTCTGTGTTGTTTTAGATTGACTGTTTTGACACTTTGGTTTAAAGCCAGAAAAATCTAATACTTTCTGATTGAAACCCCTTTTGAAATTTTCAATATGATTCAATTTGTTCTCTAGGTTGTTGTCAATGAAGATAGCCAGGAAAGCTATGTATCCTGAGAGATCACAGTTGCTTTTTTTTTTGTTTTGGATTTGACTCTCACATTACCTAGATTGTAAATGAGGTGTCTCACAAAAATATAATTCTAGAAAATCTATTTCTATGAGGTGGCGAGATAGGGAATTGAACTATGTATTCTTTTATTATGAGTAATTGACTGGAACATGGACCTGTCAAGCTAGGCCTTTCATTCATCTCTATAATGCACATTAACAAATGTACCCATGTATCTTGTAGTTTTTGTTTTCTTTTAATTGCTGTGCCCTGTATTCTGTTCTGTACCCTTTGGGTTCTCAATAAAAGTTTTACTCTCTACAAGAAGGAGAGCAGAAATAGAATTGTTGAGAGTTGCAAAATTGTTCTGTAATATAGAAAGGGGAGAGAAACTGAGCTATGGGGAAGCAGCAACGCATGAGGTATGGGTGTATGTGATAGAGAGAGAGAGAGAGAGAGAGAGAGAGAGAGAGAGTTGAAGTTATTTGTGTCTGGCCTCTGGGTTGGGTGTATGTGAGAGAGGAGAGAGATTTTTTTAATGGAAAGATAATAAAGCATTTCTAGATCCTACATGCATTTTATAATGTTGCAAGTGTTGAAACAAAAAATATGCTTAAGCATTTCAACATTTATATATATTTTTCTGCCCGCTTGTTCTGTCATAATTTTCTGAGAGAGATGCCATGCCATCAGTGTGCTTCTATGTTTGCTCTTTGATCAGGATCATTCTGCCCTGCCAGATTATCCATTCTTACTGTCCTAGTTTTCCCTCTTCATAACAGGATTGCAAAAAATGTCTAGGCGATATGATAGCCGAACAACAATCTTCTCTCCAGAAGGTCGTCTTTACCAGGTTGAATATGCAATGGAGGCAATTGGAAATGCAGGTTCTGCAATTGGGATATTATCTAAAGATGGAGTTGTCTTGGTAGGTGAAAAGAAGGTCACTTCCAAACTCCTGCAGACCTCAACTTCCACGGAGAAGATGTACAAAATTGATGATCATGTAGCATGTGCTGTGGCTGGAATAATGTCTGATGCAAACATATTAATCAACACAGCAAGAGTTCAAGCCCAGCGATACACTTTCGCTTATCAAGAGCCAATGCCTGTTGAGCAACTGGTTCAATCCCTCTGTGATACAAAGCAAGGCTACACTCAGTTCGGTGGTCTACGTCCCTTTGGTGTTTCTTTTCTGTTTGCAGGATGGGATAAAAATTATGGCTTTCAACTATACATGAGTGACCCAAGTGGAAACTATGGTGGTTGGAAGGCTGCTGCAATTGGTGCAAACAACCAGGCAGCTCAGTCAATGCTCAAACAGGATTACAAGGATGACATCACTAGGGAAGAGGCCATCCAGCTTGCACTTAAGGTGCTCAGCAAAACCATGGATAGCACAAGTCTTACTTCAGATAAGCTTGAATTGGCTGAGGTTTTCCTTTCACCTTCTGGTAATGTCAAGTATCAAGTTTGCTCGCCCGAGTCCGTTAGCAAATTGTTGGTCAAGTCTGGTTTGACTCAACCGGCTGCTGAGGCTTCCTAAACACCCGTTAAATGTTGGATTACTTCACCTGTTAGATCTTCATATGACTTCAAGTGAACTCTGGTGCTTGGATTGTTGTTAGATTGTTGATTTTATCTTTAATGCGCACTTTATGACGTTCATATTTAACCATGTTAGAAACACTGGCCATTACCTTTACTCTATGCAATTATCAAACGAAGTTACAACATTGCAATTATTTGTAGCATGCGTTTTATTTGATGAGCACGGAAAATTGATCATATCTGGTACTTTTATTATCCTTATCTCTCTCTCAGGTAGGGAAATGCCCTTCGTTTCTGGGAAGGGATCTCCTTTTCTCTTGCATATTTAGGAGATAGAAGCGGTTCCTCCTTGATCTGTAAACAGAGAACTTCAGATAAAAGGGAACTTAAAATGAGGAAGTGAAATTATGTGGGCATTGTGAAAGTGCACGAGGAAGCCATAGCATGTCCCAAGACATCAGGTAATTCTCGTCTTGCAATATAGTTTCCTTTTCATTATAAAAAATTCCAGTTGCCAGGTATTTGACACTCTTGCTCTCGACTCTAATTAATGTGCATCTTTGGGTTTGGTTGGATTATAATGGCCCAACTTATGTTTGAGCCACAAAAAATGATGTTCCTTTTGTTTTTTAATCTCGTGTAAGTTTGTCTTCGAGAGGAAGTGTAGTTGGTCGAGGGTCCGGACTTCTAGGGCATGCCTCTTTTCAAAGTTTGGGTTCAAGAACCATCATGGGTATAGGGAAGCAAAGTTCTGGAAGTAATGATTGTTTGTTTTATAATAGTAGCTACCTGCTTGGACTATTTGTATGTAACGTCCAGTTACGGGTCATAGGTAAGCTCGTGAATGCCTTGGCTGTACTTGAGTTCCTACCTATGCAAATTTTAAGTGAGTGAAGTTCGATGAGGAGCTGGATCCACACAGAGCTCACTCGGACTGGCTTTCCTGATAACGAAATTGATCGATATTCTCACGAATTGCTATCTTTTATCACTCAACCTTTATATCTGCCTTTGCTAAACTTGAGCTCAACCTTTATACCTTGGACCAAAACCGAAAGCAGCTGACTTGCTTGTATGTCTTTCCTTAGACTACTTAGAATTAACCACACTTGAGGCAAAAGAGCTGTCAAATAGGTACTGGTTTTTTAACTGGTTTTTGAAGTTTATACATAGAATCCAAATTCAAAAAATAAAAAACAAAATTTCAAATTACTTATTTTAATTTATAAAACATGGGATAGAAAGTAAATCAAAGAGAATCTTAATGTGTCTAAGCTTAATATTTAAATACCAAAAACCAATCATTATTTTTGGTTGACGACATGGATATTAAGAATCAACAGAAAATATTTTTTCACTGATTTACTTGATATTTAAATGTTATATTCAAACGGCATGTACTCTAAATAATCAAGGTGTATGTTAGTTGACATTGAATGTTTACGAATAAAAAAAATCATTTGAAGTTTTTATGTTACGAAAAAGTAATAAGAACTTTAACTTAGAAATTTAGTCTAACAACTTTTAATACTATCTAGAACTTAAACACAAGTATAATGGGTTTTGAAGTTCCAAAATGCTTAATATGTTTGAATTTAAGTTTTGTATCTAAAAAGTATACTGAGCATATATAATATTATAATACAATATATTCTACTTTAAAATCTTTTTTGTTTCTAAGTTGATTTTTCAATTTAAAAAAATCCACAAAATGCAATCTATTAGATGTAATATTGAAAGTTTAAGAATATACTTGAACATTTGGAATTTGAGGATAGTAATAGTTTCTTTATCTCATTTGTTGTATCACAATTTTATGAAATAAGTTAGGATAGATACGGTTATACTATGTAGAGATATATAATGGGTGCAAGCAGCTCGGTTCGACTTGATTTATGTATTAAATCGTAGCTGAACCAATTTTACAGAGAGGAAATTTCAAATCAAAGTCTAGTCTTTTAGTTGAAGAACTCGAGAACCAATTTAGTTATAATTTAATTGTCGATTGGCTCAATGCCGCTTGTTGTTCAATGTTTTGTGTTCAAGTTAGATTTTCCAGTTAAAAAAATATGGTGTATTTGATTTTTAAATGTCTTTGATATATGGATTGGGTATTAACTTTGGTAATTTATAAGCTTTTACAATTCAATAAACACATCTAAAAAGCAAACGTTAATTCCATTATCCCCAAAGCTTCTTCAAAAGTTAACTTTTGTGAAGTTGATTATATTCTTTCAGCCTTTGTACTGTTGTATCTTTGTATCCCAAGTTGTTTAAGATTATTGCCTCGATTTGGTTTGTATGAAATTCGGTTGCTTTTACTATCGATTCTTTGAATATGTGATTGGTCACCTTTCAAGTTGTGGTTTTCGACCAAGTCAAGTGTTTGGAAGTCTTTATCGCCCTTGGTTCTTCCTTCTTTTAATGAAAGATGTGTGTTTTTCAACCTAAGAAAAAAAAAATGTATTAAAATATAGATGTTAATATTTTTCTTTAGTTCTTCTCTCACGAAAAATGGTAAATAGTTTTCTTCATCTCGATCTCTTCTTCTCTCTTGTTTCAAATCTCTATTTAGTTTTGTTTTTTTTCTTCATCTCGAACTCTCCCTTAACTGAAGTGGTGTTTGGATATTGGGATTGAGGAGAGGAGAGGAGAGGAAGTGGATGAAGAAGAGAAAATTAAGTGATTTCTAGGGATTAGTGTTTTAGAGAGGAGATGCTGAAAAACTTTTTTTAAGATTTGTGTTTAGGAGAGATCGAGATGTTTATTTTAGATGGAATTTGATATAAAGTTTGATTTTGAGGTTTGATGAGATATTAATAGAAAAGTTGACGAGAAATTGAGGAAAAGTTGAGAAGAGATTGTGATGTACTAAAAACAAATAAGGAGTTCAACTTCTCTTCTTCCTCTCTTCCAAATCTAAACACCGCCTTAATTTTCTGTAATTTCACATCTCTATTTAGTCTCCTCTCAAATGCAATGAGTATTTCTTTTTATACTTAAATTTGAAGAAATCTATTTGATTTTGAAATAAAAATGAAAGGATACATGTTGAAAGTAAATCTAGAAGAAGGAGGAGATTGAGATTAGGTGGGTGTACATAGTCGTTGCCTAGGTTCCTATCAGTGTGCCTCTATGTGAAACCAACCATCAAGCCCCAACCGACCATCTAGACTGAACGACAGTCGAACCGCTGGCGGTTTCGGTTCTGTTTGGTAGGGTTTGGATTGCACCCGAAGTAGATATATGGTTAAATTTTCAAAAATATCCCTAAACTTTGAAGTTTGTGTCAAAATTGTTTTTAATTTTAAAAAGTTTTTTTTTTTTTAATTACAACAATTGGGGATAAGGAATACGAACATGTGACCTCATGGTCTTTCAACGTTCGATGATGTCGTTGAGTTACTGTTCTTTTGGCTAATCTTAAAAGTTTTAAAAATACCATGAACTTTTAAAATGTTTCCTAAATATTCTTGTGCTTAAATTTGAACAGAAATGGTTGAAGTTTTATTTTAAAATACATTTGAACTTTAAAAATTTTCAAAAATATGTATAAAAATATTAGAAAAAAAAAAAGGAAAAACTTCCGTTTTTAGTCCCTAGCTTTGAAATCTAGTTTTGTTTGGTTTGTATGTTTCAAAGGTGATCTTTTATCCGTGACATTTTCAATAATGCTCACTTTTTGTTTCTATGTCTGAAATTGAACATTTTTAACACTTTATTAATGCTCACTTTAAACCATGTGTGCTTTTTAGTTCATTTTTATACTTATTTACTTTTAACAGCGTCAAAATTAAAATAATTATTTCATTAATATAGTATTATATAAAATTAGTCTATTCATTATTTTAGTCAATATTATATTATGTAGCTAACGTTTTTGTTATATCAATGGCTAAAATAGAACAATATTGAAATTTAAGAGTAAAATTTTAAATTTTGAAACGTAGAGGCGAAATAGAAATTAAATCACAAATATAAGAACTAAAATAAAACTTCCTTTGATTTTATCAAATTTTGTACTAAAAAATAAAGAAAATATTAAATTTAATTGATCAAATATATAGATAAGAAAACTTATCTTCTTATAACTAAAGAGACAAGTCCTCCTTAAGAGTGATGTGAAATATTTGGTGTCACAATTTCTTTTTTAATATTCATTAAAAGAAAAAGTTTGAGCACCAAATGTATTAAACCACACTTAAAGAAGATTTATCTTCTTAGTCATAAGTAGACAAGTTTTTCTCCCGCACGTATGTGCGTGTGTGTCTATATATATATATATATATATACAAAATTTGCCCAAAAAAACTACAAAATTTGTTTAATTTTACAATAGGATTTATTTTTTAGGCTAAAAATGTTTGTTTTGTTTTTTTTTGCTTAAATTTCTTCCTTAGCTTTCTATTTTCTTAGGATTAGGCAGAGTAGACTAACGCATTTTTGATTTATATGGTCAGTTCTTACTTTTATAAGTCTATAAAACATTCTCCACCTTTGAAATATGTTACTTTATAAGTCTTCCTTGTTTGAATCTATTATGGGTTCTCCATACATAATAGGTTACATAAGGTTTGAGTTTAATGAAATACTTTGTTTTCAAATACATAACATAATATTATTATATTTATTATATTTAACTTTTTATTTTTATTGATTTCTAATTTAACATAATTCAAAAAATATTATAAATTGAGTCGATTGATGGTTTAATTTAATTCAACAATAATGTATATAACAAAGTTTCATTTCTCTATTTTATTTTTCTTCAGATAATTTTTTTTTTTGAATTAGTTATTTAAGTGATAAATTGAAAAGCCTCCGAGGTAGAAATTTTTATGGGGCGGGGCGTGGTCAGAGAATGACTTTCCCTTTTCTGTTGAGGTTCTCATCTCAGCTTTCAAAATTAATTTTCGTCTCTCCAAAATTCACCATTTTTTTTTCCTTGCGGTAACCACGAAATCGGATTTTTCACAGAAAATTTTTCGATTTTTTGATTTTTTAAATAATAAATTCAAATAATTAAATATTTTTAGAATTGGTAGGTAAGTTTCAATTATATTATAATTAAATAATAATAATAATAAGTCATTTGAAAAAATTACTAACTGGGACCCGCTCCGGCGAATATCAGTAATTTGAGGGCTACATTTCAATGACCTTTCGAACACACACGTGAACAAATTGAGCGACTCACTTCGGTTCTAAACAATTCTTCAGCTGTTCTCCCAATGATCACACCTTCGCAACAACGAATCACTCATCTTTGTCTCATAAATCCCATCTTCTCTTCATTTCGTTCGATTCCTCTTCTTCTTCCTTCTAATTCCTCCTCTTTCTCCACTTCCCCTTCTCCCAATCAACCCTCTACTTTTCCACAGCGACTCAGCCACAGAGATTGGTTGTCTCCCAATGAAGTCATCAAAATCATCCAACAAATCAGAGAACCCCCCTCCGTTCTCGCATTCCTCCACCAATGGTCCAACCGAAAAGACTACAAACCCAACAAAGAAATCTACACTCTGCTTGTTTCCAGACTTGCAGAAGGGCGCTTGTTTGACGATATCGACAAACTGATGCTCAGAATCAAAGCCGAAAGGAATTGCCGCTTGTCTGATGACTTTTTCTACCATGTTATCAAGATTTATGGCAATGTTGCTGGTCGTATAGGTAAAGCCATCGATACCCTTTTCGATATGCCCAATTATAACTGCTGGCCTAGTGTTAAAACCTTTAATTTTGTGCTTAATTTGCTTGTTTCGGCAAAGCTGTTTGATTTTGTTCATGAGGTCTATGTGGGTGCTCCTAAGTTGGGGATTGAGATTGATGCTTGTTGCCTTAACATACTCATTAAAGGGTTGTGCGAGAGTGGAAATTTGGATGCTGCACTCAAGGTGCTCGACGAATTTCCTCAACAGAGATGTAGCCCGAATGTGAGAACATTTTCAACGCTTATGCATGCGTTCTGTGAGAATGGGGAGCTGGAAAGAGCATATGAGCTTTTCTCCAAAATGGAAAACGAAGGTGTTTGTCCAGATACTATAACGTTTAATATATTGATTTCGGGTCTCAGAAAACACAAGAGGATTGAAGAGGCAATAGAACTTTTGGAGAAAATGAAGCTTAAAGGCTGTTATCCCAATGCAGGGACTTATAATGAGGTTTTGTATGGCTTGCTTGATACGGGTAAGTATATTGAGGCAAGGAATTGTCTGCACAGGATGATTTTGGATGGTATGGACCCAAGTTTTGTTTCTTACAAGAAACTGTTATCTGGGTTATGTAAGAAGAATCTACCCAAGGATGTGGATTGGGTTCTGAAGCAGATGGTTTTGCACGGTTTTGTCCCAAGAATGAGGATGTGGGAAGTGATTCTACGGTGCATGTTATCAGGAAATGAAGATTGCAGTGGTATTACTGGCAAAACGTTTGAAGATATTTTGTTGTTTGCAGCAATGGAGGACAGCGTTACGTATTGATTGCAGCTCTCACTGAAAATCGATCCGTTTGTCGACTGATAAACTGTAATGGATGAAGTACAAGATTGAAATGCCTTGAGATGCTTCCCAACTTGGCTTGGCCAAAGACTGAAAAACAAAAGGTTCTCTTCTGTAATGTTAAGAACTCTTTACCAAAAGAGATTGGATATTGGCGCATCAGGAAGTTCTCATTTGTTGCAGCTGCGAAGTGCTGCTAAAAGTGATTTTCCTCCAAGGTAACAAGGGGAGGAAGGAAGTTTGGAGCAACCCATGGACTCATTTTCAAGATGGATTGAGTTAATGTATGGTGGCAAGCAACTTCGACGACTTACCTAGGAAAACTGATTCTTTATTTATTGTGACGATCTTCTCAATCTCTATTAACTTTGCATTTTACGGCTAATACCATCTATTTACAGGAATTTACTTTACAAATTCTCAATCTTCTACATGTTTTTCACATCCTTTTTACCTACACACTACTATCTTCCAATTAAACTAAAGAAATAACAATTGTCTTCCATCTCCCAAATTTGATTCACCAAGTTCAGGTTTATGAAGTTCCTGTCATTTGTCATTGTTGATTGCAGGTTTATCATCATTGTAACCTTCTATCATCATCGTCTCTGTTGAGTTATCATTAGCCTTCACATTGTCACTTTGGAACCAGTGGGCAGCACATTTTCCTTCTGTAAGGAATTGTTGCGAGGAGATCTAGCTGTTGCTTCGGATATAACTGGAACTCGTACAGTGGTTGTTGGGCTGCAAGCAGATGGTACATCAGGTTCATCATCAGACCACTCTGATACGACTGCAGCATCTCTCACATTCATTTCTGATGAATCACTTCGGAATTTCTGCGACCCTTTGGGTGAAAATGTGTGTTTAATACGGCGAGCAGATTCCTCCGCCTGTCTAAAAAAGCTCATCGCCTTGCCTTTCACATTACCAATCTTTCCTGAGCTTTCTGAATCGCTCCCATCGTTGCTAACGCTAGATTTCTCTTCTTTTGATACCCTATCAGAAGTCCTGGAGATGTTGTCTACAAGAATAACCTTAACTCCTCCCTCCTTGGCATTTGTAGCCCTAACATTGGCATATTGGGGGGATTTGGCAGTCTCCTCTAAGTTTCCAAATCGATCCACATCCCGAGGACTCCAATGCAAAACTGAACTCAGCTTTCTAAGACCCCTGCGAAATGATAGCCTTCGAGGTTTTTCCTCGGGAGAATCATCAGCACCGCTAGAATTATTATTATTAAAGGATCTTATCTCGCTACTGCTTATGGATTCATTAGGCTTCCTGTGAATTTCTGTATCAAGTTGCCGACTTCGTCCTTTCCGAGGCTCCCAAGTTTTTGGAATTTCACTTCCGGGATGGTGGACCCATATACCCGTCTCCTTTTGCCCTTCAACGTCGATTGGCTCGAAATTATCAATCTCTTTCTGAGACTCCAGTGGTACAGTAGAGATAGAATCCTTGACATCCTTGGTCTCACTTCTAGGCTGTTTCACATTCAAGGCTTCTTTGTGAGAAGGATACTCTTCCACCTAAGTAGTATTGCATATCAATAAAAAGAAAATTAAATTTGGAAATTAAATTTAAAAGATCCTTTCCAAGGCAATAAAAAGAAAGAACAGAACCTTGTTTGTGTCTTCAAAAACAGTGATTCCAAGATGCAATCGACCCGTTTTAATGTTTTCAAGAGGTAACCAAATATCATGTCGTTTTCTGTCCCTCAGGTCTGCTATACTAACTAAACAATTTCTGCAAATACAATATTGGATTGGATCATCAACACATTGATTTAAATAAAAACACAATAAAATAAAATAACAATGGAAAAGTTGAAAAGGGAAACTTACCTCTGACATATATATAATTCTACATATTAGTTATCTAGATAATGAAATCCTTAATGATGCAACAAAATGGTGGTTATTATGGTCTTGACATGTTTTTTTTTATAAAGACAATAAGAAACCAAAAGACACTATGAAAGTAAAATTTAGCATTAAGGCAACGACAAAGGTAAATGAGTTTAGTTTTGATTTACAAATAGAAACTTGACTAAAACTTATACTTTCCACTTATTACATCATAAAAACACATCAACAGTTTGTAATAAGTAGAAGGAGAGTTGGAGGTTATCGACATGCTCAATAGGACTTCTCAAGACATTTCTAAATTTCGATGCATTGTTGATGATAATTTTAGCTCTGGCTCCATTTCTATATTCATAGACTTCGCAACTCTGTTGGTGATGCCCTTGCCAATTTGTGGCGGGATGATTTTAGTTTATGTTTGGAGCCTCCAGCTCACAAACTTGATTCTTTTCGGTGGGGGAGCATCCCCTCGTGTTCCCTCGATTATTTCTGAGGAATGTGTAGTCTTGGTTCCGGATTAACGATGTTCGGATTGTTTTACAAAAAAGAAAAAAAAAAGAGTAGCCCATGGTGACAAGAAAAGAACTCGGGAAGAAAATAATATATCTAGAAATGATCATAGAAGTTAAAAAATAGAAGACAAACCCAAGCAAGTCGTCTACGAACATGTCCTTGTCTCGAACTTCAATAGAAAGCACATTGTCTGATTCCCATGTCACAATTGGGATCTTGAATTCCTCATGCCACTTTGGGTAAAGTGTTTTTCTTTGAATATTTGTTCTGAATCTGTAAGGACCTAATCGACCTTTTACATATGGATCAGCCAAACCTGAAAGAAAGAAAGCTTTCAATTGTGAGACAAATTCACTTGTCATTGTAAGCAAAACTATGAGAATTACAATACAGTGTAAAAGTGGAAGGAAGAATATCACTATAACCATTTAGATCAGATGGTTTCATGTCTGCTCCTTCTATAACTTCCACTATCACGTAGCCGACTGGTTCCTTCACATTTACCGAGAACCAATTTTCTGGATCATTGACAAGTACAAAGATCCATCAACATCAAGATATACGTAAATTTCGAAAGCTAAAGAACGTGCAGTATGTGTATCATAAAGAGTCTTCAAAGCTAGGAACTCGAAATGAATAAGTAATAGTATTACAAGCCAAGGATTTTGCAGACCATGAATGTTTGCACATTGACAACACAACTTAAGCTCTTTAGTCTAAAACTTTTATACAATACATTTTTTATAACCGGGAATTAGAGCTTTGCTCTACATACCTGAGGGCATCTGCGCCCGTCCCAAAGTTAAAATTCAAGAGGAGGTGTTTGTTTGCAAAATAGTAGAGTGATTATTTTGAATGATTAGAAATAAAGGGTTATTTTGGGTGATTAGAAATTTTAATTTTAGTAATAGCTCGTTTGGTTGATGGTTTTGGTAGAGGTGTTGCAGTTAATAACTCGTTTGATTGATAAGTTTTGTAGAAGGTAGCAGATAATAGCTCGTTTGAATGAAGTTAGTAATGACTGATTATTTTGAGAGGTTAGAAATGAGCGGTTAGAAATGAATGAGTAGAAATAAATTATTAGAAATGAGTGATTAGAAATGAGTAGTCAAAAACTAATAATTAGAAATGAGTAATTATTTTGAATGATTAGAAATGAATAATTATTTTGAGCGATTAGAAATGAGTGATTATTTAGAGTGATTACAATAGCTCGTTTGGATGACTTTGTTAGAAGAATGATTAGTCTAAACTCATTTGTAAGGTTGATAAAAACGCGAAACAAACATCTCTAGAGACAATAAGTGATTTCATTTCACAATTAAATTTATTCGTGGATTTTAAATATGAAACCTCCAAGGAGCATAGCTGGAGATACCAAGCAGATACCAACGAGGTTGCCCCATGGAAACAAATTTTGTTACAAATTAAGAATAGCACCTGGCTCAGTAGAACACACATTTTTTAGAACCAGCAAAGCTTAGAACTTCCAGACATCTTCCAATCATTTCAAAGTCTAGAGTTCCAATAAACAATATGCAACAATATTAGAGGAAGATTCCTAGTAAACCATGTGAAATCAGCAAGCCAAGCAAGTCTGAACCATGTGAAATGCTATAACTTTTTTGAAGATTGCTGCTTGACATTACAATGAGAAAAAACTAGAATAACAAGAATGCAATGTGCAGAGATGGCATCCATTCAACTCATTAGATAGCTGTTTATCTACTCTTCAAAAATTCATTTGACCACAGTTGCAAGCTATATTGTTTAAACTAAATACCTGGTTGTGGTGAAATAAACTTCTCCATGTCAACAACCAGCATATTGGGCTGTAAAGATTAAGACAATTCAAAACTTGATAAATATTGCTGTAAAACGTCTGTAATACCATGAAATCTGAACAGAAATGTACATTTTAAATACAATTCTTCTCAGGACTTGAATATTCTCAAATCTATATAGTTAAAAAATGATTGAGGATGTTAACTAGAATCACATTCTAAAACTTAACCTCGACAAGTGTCTGCTCGAAGGCAACGGACAAAAGCTTATCCTGATAAAAGAAAACAAAAAGGGAAAAATAAGTGACAATACTTGGCCCAAAAATGAGAAGGTAAGCATGAAGAGAAACCAGAGAAAATAGAGAAAAAGGAAAGGAAAGTAAAAATGTTTAAATACGAGGTGTATAATACCAGCCATCCAGCAATTCCTGGAAGTTCAGTAACATCAAGACCATGTGTGAAGATAGGTTTGACAGTCATCTGAAAATATGGAGGCTCAGCAAAACATAATCGAATACGGCTGAGGTATGGCCAATCCCGAAGGAACTTAACACCGACCAGAACCTTGAGAAAGGAAAATGAAGAATGATTGAAGTCAAAAAGCAAAAAAAAAAATTAAGCAAATTGTAGCAGCCCCCATCAATGAAAAAAGATATACTATTTTGTTGGTACATGATGCAAATCAGTATATTGATATTGCAAATAACTCTATTCAGTGCGAAGAAGAACAGGAATCTTATCGGGAAATAATGCAGCTACTGACAAGATAAGCGCAAGGAAACCGAAAAAAGACACAAAAATCTTCAGACAATACAAACAGATTTCTTGCGCTACTTAATGAACATCTCCATGTATTCCAATTCAGATAATAGAACAATAATGGAAAGCAAAA
>JBBMEG010000022.1:4494643-4533835 GCA_037832605.1 Cyclanthera cordifolia | reverse complement strand
TATTAAAAAAGATTAGGGATACTTTAAATAAATTGTAGCCCTAATTAAATTAGATAAAATTAAAGTCGGTCGATAGTGATTTTTTTTTTTTTTTTTTTTTTTAAATTTTGTTTAAAAAAGTCCAAGTGGAATAAGGCATACTCATAAGGCAAGGGCTTTGGTTGATAGTGACATTTCTAAGGGAAGAAACAAATTGATTTTGTGATCATCTAAAGTCCACACATTGACCAAAAATATCACAATGCCATGTCTATTTATTGTTTTTGTAACCTTTTGACATGTGACAACTCCAATGTCCATATTATGTATTCAAAAAAAAAAACTTTTATATAAATTATTATTTCACATAATCATAATCACTGAAACGATCATCAAAATCAGAAATCTGGAAGAGAACATACTTTTAGAATCCAAGTCATCAACCAACTGTGACGTTATCTCTTGGAATATAGTAATCATGAGTTGAATTCACACCATATACTTTATAAACAATATAATTATATCAAGATTCTAATTTAGTTATTCTGAACTTGGTAACAATATGTTATTTCATAATAATTATTTACTAGCTATTTTTCTTTGTTCAATAGACAAATCTTCTTTATGTTTTTGAAATTGATAAATGAGTACCACTAGGACGTTACTTCGTGATAATTACTTATCATTAAAATTAAAAAAAAAAAATATATATATATATATATATATATATATTTTTTTTTTTTTTTGACATCCATAAAATTTCATTATTTTTTATTTTTAGGTTAGGATTACAATATAGTTTCGTGCCTACGATAGTATTCAGATTGTTTTGATTTATTCAACTCATGCTAAATGAAGACAGTATGTATAGAACATCTAGTTACACCAGATTTTGATTTACAACCGAGAAACGTGTAATTCATGAGTGGTTAATTGAATGATATAATGATGATCAGAACAACAAGTTTGGCTGGGAGATCATAAGTATCCAATGAAATTAAGTTTCCATGGTGTGTGAATGTGACGTTGAATTGTGTCATTGGATTGATACTTCATAATTTACATTCCAATAGAATGATGGAAGGGAGTCAGCAATTAGGACAACAGACAAGGTGTAGTATCAATTTCGATAGACACTGCCTAACGTTAGTGTTGACGTAGAACAATTTGGTGGTAGAACAGTGGTTTGTAATTCTTGGAGAAAGATGAGAGTGAGAAGGTTATGAAATTGAGTGGAAATATGGGTATATTTTACATATAACTGAATTGAATAAATAAGTAGTGTTGTAAAGGGAGTCAATTAGATTATTGTGTAAAAGACCAAAATGCGATAGTCATAGAAATAAGAACGCCACGTAATAAGTTTGATCAATTCACTATTTATTTATTTTTATGTAATTGTGAACCTTTTAAGTCTAATATATTACCTAATAAAGTTACAATAGACAGAATTATTTAAGAGTAGGGTTGGTTGAGGTAAACAAATCATAATTCCACATATGATGATCATTATTTTTATTTTTATGGTTAAAGTATTTAAATGCCAATAATAATATTGGTTAAATTAATTAAGTTTTAATGGTTCTTTTGAACTTTACTTCTCCCTTTTTCAATAGTCTTTGTGTACTGTTCTTCTTCCTATTTTCATGCAGTTGATTAATGGAAATAATAATCATTTGCAAAAAATTGAATAGCAATAGTTTTACTTGTTAGTTGAGATTTGATTATTTAGTCTATATTTGTTTTTTTTTTTCTTTTTTTTCACATATACGTAAGCTTAGCCAAGTTTAAAACAATGAAATTATGTTTTTATTTCAAAAAAAGAAAAAAAAAAAAAAAAAACTTCTCCTTTTTCTCTTCCTTCTAATCATTAATGCACACACTATTTTTCTTACGTGCACATTGTTTTTTTTTTATACAGAACTCTATTCATAGCTTAGTGACAAAATAAATTTAATTATAATCAACAATAAAACCAATTTGCAGCCAAATATAACAAATTTTATAAATGATTCTTCTTAATTCTTACGGAAAATATCTGTCTAAAAATATTGTTATGTATCTAATACAAAGGTGCAAAAATTAGCCTAACTCCACATTAATTAACGCTTATTTCTTTTACTAAAAGAGTTGGTAATGCTTTCATTTTCTATTGTTAATCCTGTTCAACACCCGCCTTATGGATTTGTGGTAAGTAACAAAAAAAAAAAAAAAAAAACTTTGTACCATAAAATTTTAGGAAAAAAAAAAAATCAAAACAATCTTAATCATTATTTTACTATATATGAAATATTTTTTATAAAATTTTTTTATCATTAAAATATGTGTTAAAATTTGGCATATATAACAAATTTTCAATATTTAGAAAATTGTTAATTTTTTATTTTTATCCTACGACGTATCCATGAAACTATAATAGACAAAATGTAGAATAGATTCAACCAAGCAAATAACATTTAAAAGAGCCTTACATGAAAAGGAAAAACAAAGAGGCAAATCAAATGGGCTGCAACATCATAGCCAATAATGAGAATGAATAATAATACACCAAATTATAATCTAGTTTGGTGCAACAACATCAACATCAACATCAACATCGATATTAGCATCAACATGATGCAGAGTCCCTTAGTGTCTTAACAAAGGATACTCAGCTTCACAGACAGTCATGCAATAACTCGGAGTTAAACTTGACAGTGACTTCGTGCAGCCCTCGATGCAACTTGCCATCGCACCAGTGGTAGGGATGTGTGCATCTACAACCATTAGGCGTGGAATGATGCTCAAGGCAACCATTGCCACGACGATCAGAAGCAATGTCGATGTTGTTCTTGGATTCATCGTCATTGCCTCTTTGTTTTTGGCTCTCTATCCCTTGTGCTTGGTTGTGTTTTAGGGTAGATGATGTTGATGTTGATGTTGATGAGAACCGTGGAAGAGATTGGTCGCTTTTTAAAGGGTATGGATTTGCTATTTCAGGTGTTTTGACTAGAAGAGAGCTTATGTGGTGTAGAGAACAGGGGAAATTAGCTCACATAGCTTAAAATCTTAATTTAGAATGTGGTAGTTACTTTTCAGTGGTAAAAAACATATTCAATTTGGTTGGTTTTAAAATGGTTGTAAAAGACATTAAAAAAGGGAAGTTGGATTTTGATCTTGTATCCCATGCTTTTTTAAATAAATTAATATTTAATTTTCTTTTTTACAAATATTAAACAATTTGTTTTGTAAAAATAATCTTATTAGAAGTAATTTGTATTAATAAAAAGTATTAAATAATTGACTCGAGTTTTCACGTGTCGCCATAAATTATGTTTTTTTTTTCTTTTTCCAAAGCGTCACCATTTATTTGGGGATGTGGTTCAATTGCCCAATTAGCCCAGCCCAATTCATGTAACCAAACCCATCGTACGATTGGGCTTAGAGCCCAACTCTAGATGTAGCTTTGGGCTTGAAGCCCAACCCATGCTTTTGTTTTCTCATTTGAACGACAGTTTGCCAACTTTTAGAAGAATTCACATCAAACCACCCCTTAAACCACCCACACAAAAAATAGTTCCATAACTATTAGGTTTAT
The DNA here is from genome assembly GCA_037832605.1 of Cyclanthera cordifolia. Taxonomy (NCBI): domain Eukaryota; kingdom Viridiplantae; phylum Streptophyta; class Magnoliopsida; order Cucurbitales; family Cucurbitaceae; genus Cyclanthera; species Cyclanthera cordifolia. The sequence goes on along the minus strand of JBBMEG010000022.1, from coordinate 4,530,279 downwards.
TGGTTTCTAGTTTTTAGTTTTTAAATTTTAAATTTGTATTAACTCATATTTTCTATTTTTAGTTAATTATTTACTCAAATTATGTATATAAAATTTCATTTTCTTTTAAAAATAGATGTAAATTCTAATTAAATTCCATAGAAACAAATATTTAGAAAATTATATTTTAGCTTTTTAAATTATGATTTCATTTTTGAAAACATAAGTAAAGAAAGTCATACATTGGAGCAGTAATTATAGAATAAAATTTTAAAGTCTAAAAACAAAAGTGTAAGAGCAGGGATAGGAGAAATGGGTACCAACCCCGTTTAGCCAACGAAATCTAACCATTAATCAAATTGATGCTAGTGCATTAATAGTGACTGCTTAGCGATGCTCGCTTTGGCTTATTATGAGGTTCTATACAATCACATTAACTCTTGTTATGAGGTTTTATATGATCACATTAAAATTATTTTTTTCTGCGTAATCGTTCTAAATTAAAATAGTCATTTTCAATTTCTTTTAGATTTGAATCTAAACCCCAATTTTGAATAAAAGAAAAGATATTATTCAAGACATTTCAAATTTTACTTCTATACATTGAAAGAAATAAGCAATTTAATACAGAAACAAAAATAATTTGTTTTGTTTTATGAAATTAATAAACTTTAAATTGAAATTATTCCATTGATTGGGAATAAGATTACCCAAAAGCTAATCAATAAATCAACTGAGTTTTAAAATATTCCGAGTCATGAAACCCTTCCTTCTCTATAACAAAAGGGAGATTATAATACTAACAATATTATTATATATAAATTTTTCGTTATAGTTGAACTAAAATAAATAAATATATATATTTTTGGGATATTGAGTGCCAAACTAAGTTTCCATCCCAAAACTGAGCTTAGCATTATAAAAAATGAGCTTAATTTTTCCTAAATTTATTGAAAAGTTAACATTATATTATATTGACAACAAGAAGTCTTAACATGACAATGTGATCTAAAGAATCAGTGGTATGTTGGTTTTATTGATTGGTGGTAATCCAATTCAACATCACGTCACGTATGTCAAGATGCGTTCAAATCCTCCTTCCTAAATTATAATTGAATAAAAAAAAGTGTATAACAGATATTTTATTATATTATTTTTTTTTCTTCCATCAAATAGCTTCTAAAATGTTTGATTTTTTTTTATTTTTATACAGAGAATTAAATGATGTGTTTCTAAACATACAATTTTATTGTATATATACACATTCCATTTGTGAATTTTAGAAGATGTTGAATATGATCTTCTTGACCTTGTTGTACACAAATTAGGATGAAACTTTAATTGAAATTTTAGTGTCTTCAAAATTAGAAAATTTAGAAAAATTCATAGATTTGTTAAACACAAACCAAAAATAAATTAGGAGACTAAAACTGGTAGTTTAATAATAATAATAATAAACTCAACATTAACATACATTTTTTAAAAAAAAATCATCTACATAATTACAAAAATTGGCCAATCAAATTCATAGTTCAAATGAAATAATAATATACTGAAAAAAAATAATTATTAGTTGGGTTTTGGAGAACAAAATTCAGATCCAAAATATAGACTAAACCGACAATTTTTTTTTTTTTTTTTTTAATACAAATTGGGGCGGAGACTACAAATCCCTATAAACAATAAATTAGAATTCAATTTAATTATAAAAAAAAAAAAGAAAAAGACAGAGAATTGAATATAAAGTAGAGGATGCAAGCATAAAACAGATGTGAATATAGAATTAAAATGGAAGAGTAATTAATTTATTAAAATTGGTCTGAGAAAAAAAAAAGAAAAGGAAATCCAAGCGAGAATGGGGGCTGCAGGGGTAATTTGATTAGAATTGGGAGTAGCGTAATTATAATAATTAATAATTAATAATTAAAAGAAAAAGACATGAATTTAAGAAATAACATACATTAATAATTGTTTTGGGGGATATTAAATTTATTCTTTCTTCTTGTCTTCCTTGGGAGCTTCTTCTTTTGGTTTTGGTTTGGCAGCTGCTTTTGGTTTTGGCTTCATGAAGCAGAAACAAGAACAGCAAGGGCACTGGAATAAAAACTTCATACTGCCTTCCCTAATTCTCTCTCTCTCTCTCTCTCAGCTTCTTCAACCTACCTCCTTTATGTTTAAACCAAAGATGAGAGAGACACACACACAGACAGACCTTCTGTTTTCTTTTTCTCTCTCTTATAATCATCTACGAATGCATGTGATATGGGAATTATCTTCTTTTTTTTTTTCTTTTCATTTCAATCCTTTTGTGTTTTTTGGGTTACTTTTTCTTTACATTTTGGTCCTCATATACTTTCATTTATTCACACTTTTTGTAATTAAAAAAAAAAAAAATATATAGATTACATCAATATCATTTTTTTTTTGAAAAATACATCATTATCATATTTGATATCAGTGATCAGGTGTTTTGTGACGGAGAACAAAAATGATTAAGAGAGAAATGTGAATTAAAGAGAATAAGAAAGAGAATGATTAATATTTGTATTTGGAATGAATGAAACAATTATAGTGAAAATAGTTAATTGTATTTGAGGAAAGAGAATAATAATGAGAAAAATAAAATAATACTGTATAATATGAGTGAAAAATAATTAAAAAAAGAATCAAAGCAGTCTAGAAGGGGTGAAAAATAATTGAATATAGAGCCCTATTAGAAGGGGTGAAATATAATTGAAGCAGTTTTGTAATGTTAATAAAAAGAAAAATATATATATTGATATAGCATTATTTATTGGATTCCGATTCAATCTTTTTCAATAGGGCAATTGAGATGGCCTATTAAATAAAGGCAACCAAGGTGTGGGACAGCTGAGACATGATTGTGGGTAAATAATGTAGTATTTGTAACCAAAACTTTGGCCACCCTCTTCATTAATTACTTTGCAATCAATTTTTAAACCCAACTACCAATCACAATATAACATTACTTATATAATAATTGAGTTATACTCATTTCAACATTTTTATAATAATCTTTTAAAAGATATTGCTCATTTTTTATGTAACTATTTATATAGAATTATATTTAATATGCATGTTTTATCGGCTATTAAACATAAATGGCGTGTTTGAGGTAACAGGTTAGTGTGGGTTACTGTCAGCGCGTGATCCAATACATCTTTTTCACTTTTTCTATTTCACGTGTTAGTTTCATTTGTTTTTCCTATCAGCTATACATATTATGTTAATTATCTTCAATTTTTTATATAAAAAAAATAATCTTCATCGCATCAAATCAATTTATATTCATTTTCATCTAAAAAACTAACATCATATCAATTTTTATTCTTTTCCAATTTTACACCTCAGACACATATCTAATAACACTTTCCTTCTCTTTCCTTCCTTCCCGACACAGCCAAACGTGCCCAAAGTGATGAATTGTGTGTTAATAAATTGATTTTAAACTTAAATGAGGTTTTCTACCATCAAATGTCAATTGCTTTATCATTAGCTCATACATTTTAATGATCTCCTATTCTAATTTTGTTCATTGCAATTTTACTAACCCAAAATCAATCAACTTTTTTTTTTTTTAATACTTAAAATTATAAATAATATTTTCTATTTATAAGTTTCCTTTGTTTCTTTGTTATTTACTCAAATTCAAGATAATTTTTAAAAACTCAAACAAGTTTTTTTTTTTAATAGATACATTTATTAATTTCTAGAATATGACTAAAAGAAATTCGAATGTAAAACCCATAATTAAGAAGTAGTGTGAAGAAAAAAAAAAACTACAAAGACAAATAAAAAATAAGAAAATTGTGGTAGATGGGTTAAATCTTACATAATAATATAAATATAATCAAAATTTAAAATATTTTTATATATAGTCAATAATACTATATTATAATTATAAAATACGCGATAATATTTAACATGGTAACTACATCAGCTAAATATTTATAACAATTTTATAAATTAGAATAGTTTGTTAAGTTTTCCTAAAATATAATTGGAAGGTGAAATTTAAAAAGTTGATTGATATAAGGTTTTAGTTTTTGTTATTGTAATATAAAAAGAAAAGTAAGCTTAATTATTGAGAGAAAGACTAATATTAATTTAATTTTGACAAATTGTAACTTAGAGTAAAGTGGAGGAGGGTGGCCATGTGGTTGCCCATAAACACAAGTTGTACATTGTTGGCCCCACTTGCTTACTGCCAAATATTTCTCAATGCTTGCCCCCACATGCCTATACATTTTGTTGAAAATTCTCCAACCAACTTTGTAAAAGTAGTGATTAAATATTTATATATACCTCTAGAAGAATCATGGATCAATTGTCTTTTCTTTTTTTAAAGCCATTAAAAGATTTCAAATTTATCATCTTGCCATTTTGTTTTAGAAGAACTCTTCTTAAATGTAATGCATAATTTTCTCATAAATATAGAAAAAAAAGTTCAAAGCTTATGTGTTCAATCAAGAGATGGTTTCAATCTAATGAAACTAATGACCATAGAAAATTGATGCATTCAATCAAACCGATAGATTAATGATTTTATTTAAGTGAATTAGATTGAAAGTAATCGAGTGAAACGAACGAAAATAATAAAAATTATTTTATAGAAAAAAAAAAAGTAAAATAAGAGTACAAAAATTTGTTATGTAAAACAAATTTTGTGAACGAATAGGAGATCTAGACATAATGTCTACAAAACTTACTAAAATAAAATAACTCCACTATTTTTATTTATATCCTCTCACTTTTGGAATTGTGGGCTTCAAGAAGAAGCCCAATCAACGATGGGTTATAGCTGGATGTCCATTGTGGGCTTTAAGAGAAAGCCCAATGAATGATGGGTTACAGCTAGACTATGATCAATTTTTTAATAGATTTTCTCATTGCACATTTGAAATATATATTCTCTTCAAATATTTAAAACAAAATATAACTATTTTATATGTTACTAGTTATTAGCCAAAAAAATTCACCAGATTACAAAAAAACAAAACAAAACTCGAAACTAAAGAATCACAAAAGCAATATCGATATCAATTGCACGCACTACTAACCATAACCTTGCACACCCCTCGTGATTTATTCAGATGGAATCAAGGTTGTTCACGATATCACTTAATATCAAAATTACTTTCGTAATTCTCTCAATGTTGAAGTCCACGATTGTTATAGAATCGCTTAATATCAAAAAAAAAAAAAAAATGTATACTAAATTCTAAAAATACGAACAAGTCTCAATATCAAATCATAGAAAATTTTTAACAATATTTAAATATTAAAATACTATAGTTTGAACCAGTTACAGTAATAAAAAATTTATATTGAGAATCAAATTCAGAAAATTGACAAACAAATTAAGGAATGGTAATATGTGTGTAAACAGTTGGTAGAATCTGATACACAATATTTTTGTTTGATTTTGTTTTGTTGCATTGCATGATAGATAAGTTTCAATTATACTTAATTTCAACATGTTTGGACAGATATCAATATATTGAGAGTGCTTTTGAGAATTTCATTAAAAAAAAAAAAAAAAAAAAAAGCTTGGTGGAGAAGAAAAGAGAACTGTCTTTTTCTTGGCTTATAATTTGTCCTCTCAAGGTCAAAAGGACCATCATATTGTTGCCAAAATAGACAGATTCTCAAAGAATATTGAATTAATCTTCAATTTCAATATAAAACATAAATAGTTTGATCATATGATCAGATACATGTCAATTACTGTTACATTTTTCCAATGTTTAATGTAGTTAAAGAAAATATGTATATGAAAATTGGTGGTGTATTATGTCAATGAATGGATTTGAATTATATGTGTAGGTTAAAAATAATAAAGGAAAATTAAATGTGAGATTATTATGTCATTATTCCCCAATCTACATTATGTAATAAGCTATTTTTCTTATGAAGAAGTTTGTGGACAACAACAAACCCTTGGAAAGGATGTTGTGTTTATGGGCATATTATTGAAAAAGAAAACATAAGGGAAGAAATTCCATGCAAATGTTACATAAAGTGAGGGAAAAATCTTTTCAATATTCTCCCAGTATGAGACACCACTCTAAATCATTGCCTGCATGCAATTTTAATCTATAGTCTTTTTCTTTATAATGAATTCTCTACTATTTCTAATATAATATGTTTCGGAAAATTGGATTTTTTTAATTAATTGACATTTATCTCAAAAATTAATTGACATTCTCTTTTAAGTTACTTATCTTTTATATATATATATATATATATATTATTTTTTAATTTGAGATAATTATGAAATCCTTTAATATAATTAAATTTATTCAATTCAAATATTTGTTTGCGACTTCTTCTCTCTAAAACTTTTATCTCTATGTAAATAGTTCATATCCTCAAATCAATCCATTTCATCTTATTCTTCCACTTCCTCTCCTCTGATCTGATTCGTTGCGTTACTTAACAAAGAGGACATAGTTGACGAATTGAAGGGAAAACTATTGCAAGAAACAAAAAAGAACAAAAAGGAAAAAAAAACTTTATTCTTATTCATTAATTCTTCAAGTGTAATGGGTTATGATGAGGTTGGATTGAGAATGATGGGTTCGGCGATGCCATCTTAAAGCACATTTGAGGGATGCGGCGAACACACACTTTCAAGGACCACGGAATCCCACTAACTCTTTTCACTCAAACCCTACTTTTTCTTCAACCCTAATTCTCCTATTGTCTGAGAAACTTACATAAATCTCTGATCGATATTCTCTTAGATGTCTCAAGTTTGAAATCTATTAATAAACCTGTGTAAGATTTCTTGTTATCGGATAACTTTGTGTTTTTTGTGTAAGATTTCTTGTTATCGATTAACTTTATGTTTTAGGAGGAACGCATAATTTTTTTTTTTTAACGGTATTTCTTATTGAAAAATCCAATTATACCCCACTTGAATTGAAGTTTATAACATGACTACACCTATTCAATATAAATAGTTTATAACATGACTATAACACTCCTATACCAACGAAATATATTTAACAATTTTTATCATATTATTATATTAAATATGTATTGTATAATTATTATTTATTGTTTTAACTTCTTTTAATTTCCCTACATTCTTATATAACTTATTCAATATAAATAGTTAGTAAATATAATGTAAAGGTTAGAATATGAAAAAGTTGCTTTCTTTTATTTCTATAATTTAAATTATAAAATTAATAAATTTGGTGAAAATTGAAATGTTTTGTAACTTTCTCTTACCTACGACTATATATTGAACTTTCTTCAACAATTTTCTTACCAACATCTTTACTTTTTCCTTATAATTCCTTATCCTTTTTATTTTATCTAATATATTTATTTTTATTTCTTTTGTTGCAATCATAGTCATTTATAATTTGAAAGGTAATTTGATAATTTGGCATCTTCAATAATTCAAAAATAGAGTTTGTGTGATTCGCCATCATTCTCTCATCTCGATCCGTTCATGTGATTGTTCGTATGAGATTCTAAATTTTGGAAACTTCAACTATAACACCTTTCCTCTTCCCTCCCACTTTGTATTTTAGAAGAAATGTGATATATATAATGAAGATCGAAAAGATTCAAAAGGTAAGCATTATTAAAATAATAATAATAATAATAAAACCAAACAATTTGCATATTTCTCATACATCAAAACTATTTTAGTGAATTAGCAGGGTTATCATATCTATTTCATCTTATGTAGTAGAATGTTGTGATCCTCATACTATTCATCTATTGTCTTAAAAAATAGATTAAGGATGTATCAATTATAACATTTTTTTGATCTCGTATATACTTTGTTTGTAGAAAGATCATGCTCCAATTACTAAAAATTTAAATTAAGTTATTATAATTCTTACGCACTAAACACTAATTTATTAGCACTTTTCTTCCCATCCTCCTCACTAAATACCAATTTCTGCATATTTTTCTTTCCTACCCATCCTTTATTTTTGGTTTGGTCGTAGCCAATCACACTCTAACTAGCTATTTTTACATTAAGTATTGAAAAAATTATTAATTCATAGTTAGATTTCTGGGGTGGATAGATGAAATGTTTGAAATATTTGAAATACATGAACTTTTATTTGAGCAGTAAATAAGGGTTCATCTAGTTTAGAGTGGTGTAAATTTTAGAAAAGAGGGTTTTGAAAGTGTAAGGAAAAAAAGGGTTTAGGGTTGGTGAGAGAAATGAAATACAAGTGTTTATGTAGGCTAGGAGGAGCATGTGAATTCATAGTGCTCTGTCAAATCACTAATTTAATCTCAAAATAGTAATTTGTGGTACAATTATAAATACCCATTTCCCTTTCCCTTCCAATAATTCAACATATATATCATACTACTATTCTAACTTTCTATAATTTCATGCTCTTTTTTCTTTTCCTTTTTTTTTTATTTTTATGGAATAAGGTAAAAATGTGAGAAAAATCCCATTCTATGAAGAAAAAAGAAAAAGAGAATATTTATTTTTTTTGCAAAGCGAAAAGAAGATAAAAGAATGGAAAGCCACTTCAATGTAAGGGAGGATGCTCAGAAGATGCAGAGAGAAAGGTAAAAACAAAACAAAAAAAAGAAAGTATTGATTTAAAAAAAACATTTGAATTTTAAAATTCCAAAGAAAAAAGAAGAAGAGAAAGTATTGCTGTTGAAGTGTCCTTAGAAAATATGATATGTCCCTCTCAAAGCTCCTTCCCCTCTGCACATTATGAACTAAACTTTACAGCCTTTCTTTCTTCTGCTCAGGTTTTTCACATCTTCAACTTCACTTCAAAATCTCTATTTCATTACCCTTTTTTTTTACAGATATAATATTAGAAAGACAAATAACAATATCTTTATTATATTCAAACATCTTCTAAGTTATTTTTTGTTTTTAAAAAATGTTTAAAATATCATTTTTACCCTTAAACTTGTCTTTTTTTTTAAGATTTTAATTTCTTTAGATTGCACCTCAAACTTCAAAAATTAAATTCAATTGGCATGTATGAGTTGATAGATAAGAGATTTGAATTTGAATCCCCACTTTAAATAAACCTTTTTAATAAGTATTGTAATTTTAACCCTTTTGATTAATATTAGTTTTAGTTTGAAAGACCATATGATCAAATTGAAAAGAAAAACGACATTAAAGGGTTTTTTTTTTTTTTTTTTTAAACTTTTGAAATGAATGATATTAAGCGAGCTTAATCAATGGTTTAAAGAGCAATGATCAAAATTTCATGCCCAGTTTAGTTTGATTGAAGTTAAATGGGTTGAGGTACACTCAAACTTTTTTTTTTTTTTTTTAGTTAGCGATATTGAATATTGGGCAAAAATTACATTTTTTTTTTTTAGTGTAACTATGAAGACGAAGGATTTGAATTTTTTTTTGAAAGAAACGGTATCATTAAAACCAGAAACAAGAGCTAGAAAGCTCTAACAACAAAAGACACTCCCCCAAATCGTTTAAATTTGGTCACTATCTAAAACTGAACCATCTAAACACAATAAAAAAGAGTTAGGCATCATTAGTGGCTAAGGGTTAGTCATCAAGTCTGCTGCTCGAGTACCAACCTCGCTTACAAAAAGAAAACGACAACCCTTGAAATCGAGGAAACAGATCATAAGTTATAGACGTAAAAATTGTACATGTGAACCTAAAACCTTGGTAGAGCTGAAAATTGATCAATTATGTTGTGATCCAATTTGATAATAATGTTGAAAATGGGTACAACATCATAAGTTTGGGGTAAATTTTGATATTTTTCCTCTAAAATTTACTGAGAAATCCTCTTTTCAATAAATAATTAATTAATTTTTTTTAAAAAAGAAAAAAAAGTAGTCCTTCTTAGGACATTCTGTCATTCACTGTTCCATCATCCAAACTGGCACTCACAAAGAAAATAATTGTGGTCCTCACCACCTTTTTCTTTCTCTTGCAGTTTCATAGTCCTGATGTGACTTCTAAGTTGCTATATTTTTGCTCCCACCATGTCCACAACCAGGTAGCATCACCACCACCTCCACAACAGTCGCCACCGTGCTGTCGCCGGAGTTCGCAATGGCAGCAAACAGCTTCGATGGCAAGCGTAATTTCAAAGATAAAGCGTGTATACAAGTTATGGATGAAGATTTGGATTACGATACGGAGGAGGACGAGGCTGGCGGAGACCGCCCTAGAGTACTTAGCAATGTTAGCACAGCATTGACTTGTGAGAACGAGAAAAAGAAAAAAGGGACAGCAGTTCCCGGACGTGGACGGTCCGGTAGCGCCGTCGCTTCACCAACATGCCAAGCGCACAACTGCGCAACAGATTTGAGTGAAGCTAAGAGGTATCACCGCCGCCACAAGGTCTGCGAGTTTCACTCCAAGGCTGCAGTCGTCATGGTGGCCGGACTTCGCCAGCGTTTCTGTCAGCAATGCAGCAGGTATTTGAGAACATCTTTAAACACTTCTGTTAACATTATTCTTTCATTTTTTGTTTGGCTATGGTAACATATCTCTGCTGGTGGTGGTTATCACTGAATCAGGTTCCATGAGCTATCAGAATTCGACGAAGCTAAACGAAGCTGTCGCCGAAGGCTAGCGGGGCATAACGAACGTCGGCGGAAGAGCTCGGCCGAATGCCAAGGGGAAAGCACGAGTCGGAAAGGATCAACCCCACAGTCAAAGGAAAGCCAATGCAGGCAGCTGGTGGAAGATCAAAGAAGCAGAGTTCAGATGGCTCCTACAGGAAGTTCTGGCTATAAACACCTGCATATCAGATAAAATAGACTAATATCTATGAACCTTTGCTCTCTCTCTTCTGTCACCAGGAAAATGCCATATTTTCTTTGAAGTTGGCTTCACCAACAACAACATCTCAGTTTGGAGCTTTGTTTTTTCGTCTTAATTTTCAAATAATTAATGTGGGTTGGTTTGTTTCTTGTTTTTGTGGTCCCTTGTCTATGTGTACTAAAATTTAATATGCAGAGGTTTAACTAAATCAAAAAGGGAGCAAGTGAACGGTCATAAAACTGAAGTTCATAAGATTTAACATCAATGGTAGACAAGCATTTAATACAGGGATATATGCCAGTTCATGTTTTAAAACTAAATTACACAACTAAATTTATTTGGCTTCTCCATACATCAAAGAAAAACAAGGAGCTTTGCAACTGTAAATCCATAATAAAATCACTGAAATCTCACAACTATACAAGAAATATCATCTTTGCTCTTCCTCTTGAGGGCCTCCTCAGTCAAGTGCTTGGCAGCTGCGTGAACGTCTTTTATGTGCCTGATAGACTCTACGGCTTCTTCATTCGACATCACCTGAAATCGCAGATTAAAGTTAGGCAAATGAGAAAAATGATATGGTACTGTATCAGTGCATATCAGAACTAAGAATTAGTTTAGTATGTTTGCTAGTGTTCCATAAAAACCTTCCACAATCCATCGCTAGCCAAGATAACGAACTCGGTCTTGTCATCTATTATCTCCTCTACCACATCAGGTTCAGAGCTCAAGTGCATCTTTAAGCTCCTATCACCAAACGCCCTTGCAACCGCCAACTGCCCATCAACGCGCGGAACATCTCCTGAATTTGTTCATAATATATATGGTGTCAACGAAATGAGTGGAGGGAGCTAACTATTAACCGACACAACTTCAGAAACCACATCAATACTAGTCAGCATTTTGCTAAGTTTGCGATCAAGCAATGTATGATTTATTTCAGCTTAAGATCCTTCACTTCAAACTTACCAGGAAAGCTCGTCACGAAACCACCTCTGTCCTCGATGCTTTTTCTTTCAACGCTCGGCTCGTGATCGACTGATAACTGACTGGCTTTACCGTTCTTACAGATAACTGCACGGGAGTCCCCGACATTGCCAACTACTAGTTTCTTACAGTCAATCAATATGGCTGTAACAGCAGTTGAACCCCCATGACTAAAATCAACAGCCTTCTCTAAAATGTAAGCGTCAGTTTCCCTATATGCTTTCCTGATGGCGTTCTTTGGATCGGTCCAGAAATCAGGCTATTTGAATATATACAATAAGAGAGAAATATATCAACAAAACAATGTCAACTGCATTCGTAATGCATTTAAGAAGGAAGGAGCTGTCAATATGGGAAGAGAGAAGGGGTCATTGCACCTCATTTATTATATTAGCAAATAAATGCGACTGTAAATAATCGGGGATAGCATTGCTCAAATGGCCGTCGAAGATTGCAAATAAACCAAGCTCGTGATGATCAACTTGCTTAAAATCTGCTACCACATAATCTTCCATGGCATGATTTGATTTCCCTTCCACCAAGTGGAAACCATGTGTGACATGCTTGAACATCTTGCTCTTTCCTTTTCCAGAATCTGGATCTGATGAACCCAGCCCAACTTTTTCCTAAAACAAACCAAATTCATATTGAACATTATATAAGGCTCAAAGACTAAAAAAACTTCTTACAATTGATTTAATGCCCTCTTTTTCAACACATAAGCTAACCAGAGAGATAATACAACGGCAGCAAGTGTGTGTCCATGTCCACGAGATCATGCTTTAAATTTCTCACCCCAATTGTTGTCGAGCTCAAAAAAAAAAAAAAGCATAGAAAGATTGAATGTACAAAAGTTTAGCAACAAATTGTGCTCCCCTTATGAAAATTTGTGGCTCTACCCATTGCTATAATCAAGAAAGTTAGTCCCAACTTGCAACTAATTTGCAAAATGAACTTTATACAGCTTTTCCTTAGTTACAACTATCGATACTTACTTCTTGTTACCAAAAAAAATCTCAGCTCATCCAACTTACGCCAATGTCAAGTACTACTGCATAAATTCTTGATTAGGGACTAGCAGGTTAAGATTCATTTTTTTATTTATCTTAAAAGTTTTCACCAGCTCAGGTTCCAATGGGTGCAAATTCAATTTTGAACTTTGAAGCAAGGATATTGTTGATATGACTTGGACTTTGATGCCCTCGAAACCTAGATGAAATTGTAATTTTGTTTATGTTTTTCATATTTGGACTTTTATGTATTTGAATCGTTTGTGGTAATAGAGTTTTATGAGAGTACGCTATACAACATAAAATCCTACCTCCCTTGATCGACATTCTTGTATCCCTAATAAAACTGTTCTACCTTTAGCCGTGGATATCACTAACACACCGTTAGTGAACCACATAAATATGTGTGTATGTCTCTTTTACTTTCTCTATTTTATCTTGATTGATGTTTCAACTTCAAAACATATATAGAAATGAAACGAGTCACATATACAACACGATACAAACACAATGACACGCCATTTCTTTAATCTAGAACTAGAATATGAAAAGGCAAGGACACGCTGACTATGTTTTTTTCAACAATACAAGCTTCAGTGTATGTTACAATGAGATCATTGATAATAAAATCTCACTGAATTCCACTAAATATGAAACTCAAACACAACATCAACTTAAATTACGATTCAAACAAATTCACAAGATAGTCCAGTAAAATCAGACTAATTCATTATGGAATTCAAGTGTAAACAGAGCAGGACATTTTATCAAACAGTTTGATCACAATAGGCATTGACTTGATCCCAACCGACAAATTGACTTGATCCCAACCGACAAAATTTGTAAATGAAAGGAAAACTATACAAATTATCCAGCTCTGCAGCACATAATCGTACACAAAAAGAAGCAGAAGCAGAAGCAAAGAGCAGAATACAATGTAAAGAACTTGAACACAAGCAGTCACAGAAAATAATCTAAAAAAAATGCAAAAATACGTTCCAAATCAACAAATCAAGCGAAACCCATTACTCAAATTGGGCATACAGTAAAGAATCAAGAGAAAAGAAGCAGACCCATTTGAGAAAAAACACAAGAGATCATAAAACTCGAATACCTTCATCTTGTGAAGAATCTCTTTCCCAATCATGATTTTGCTTAGAACAAGAGGTGAAACAAGTGGCGTGTAGTGATATTATAGAATTTGTGGGAATTGCTTGCAAAAACGGATCAAAGAAAAAAGAGAGAATTGCGGGTAAAAATGAATCGTCGTCAACGCCACAGGATGAAGGCCGCGTTTAGTGCAAATCCCGAGAGGTGGAACGTGTTGCGATCAAAACAGCTTTTTCTTTTGCTTTTTCTTCCACTTTCCTCCAAATCTAATCTTCCTGTTTTTGTTGTTTTCCTTTTTATCAATTCTCAAACATTCATTCTATTTTGAATCTACGCTTTTGGAGAATTCAGTACTTATCTCTTACTTTTTTTTCTTTCTTTTTTTTTTATTGTCCTTCTCTTTTTAGTTTTATATCTTTTATCGGGGTTGTTTAGTTTTTGAAAAATCTATCTTATTATTTTAATACAGTTTTTTTTAGACATTTTTCGTAAGTAGTAACAAAATTTCAATGTATAGTAACATTTTAAAAATAAAAAATGGGCCGTTTAAATAAAAGGATGAAAATAGTTTCATCTCAATCAGTTGAACGAATAGCTTCATCAATCGCTTCAGCAAATAACCTGCAATAGATAGTTTAATTTTACAGAAAAGAAAAAAAATTAAAAATAAACAAAATCAAACTAACCAAACCGATTCAGTAGAACCGTTTGGTCTTTTAGAATAATATTGGATCGATCGATTTGATATTTTAAAAAACTAAAATATATCGGTTCAGTTTCGATTCATGATTGGAGAACCAATCAAAAATCGAATCGAACCGAACCGAATATATAAATAATAAGAAATATATATATATATATATATATATATATATTTATATTTATATATGACGTTAGTATTTAAATTTGATGAAAAACTAATTTAAATGTGAAAATATGAAATAAAGGCATCGTAGTTTTTGTGAAACTTACAAAAAGTGTTGTTTTTTTGTTAGTAAAATGAAAAATTTTAAAATCAAATTGCGAATAAGACAAAAAACTTTTGAATAATAAACTAAAATCAAATTCAAATAGATGAATGAAAAAAATGTTATTTGGCCCCAGTTTTTATTGTTTTGATATCTTCATTTTATTTATATTTTTAAAAACTATATCAAAATTATGATATAGTACTTATATTTTAGGTGTAATAGTTTAACTTACATTCAATGTTCGGATTAAATGCTTATATGTAATGCTAGTGGTTTAAGATTTGATGATGTTCGTGAATATGAATTTGGCTCCTATAAACATTGACATTTCTCTATATTCTCCAATATATTTTACCTTCACTTGCATGCATCATGAAAAAAAGAAGTAAGGAATTCTCGAACAAAGACTACTCCAAATAAAACAGGTTTTATTGTGAAGTTAAAACTTTTTTTAAATCAGGAATAAACTCGATTTAGTCATGTACTAAACTCGAGCATTATTAGTATATATTTATAACCAGTCAAGTTTATTTTATCTGCATAAATTTTGAATATCATGATAAGTTTTCATTTATCTGCATTAGTTTTGAATCTCAAGTCAAATTACAAATTAGAAATAAATATCATTCGAATAACTATTTCAATGCGAGAGCTGTATGTTGATGACATTCATGTGCGTCTAATGACGGAAACTAAGTAATCATCCTTAATTATTTTAAAATTTAAAAAAAAAAAAAAACAAATAATTATTTAATATTTTTCCTTTTTAAAAGTTAAAGTTACTTTTTCTTTTCTTTTTTTTTCTTTTTCTAATTTTGCTATAATGAGATTCATCGAAAATATTTGAATCTTTTAGCGAAATTTTAAAAATTTAATGAATTTAAAAACAGTTTTTTACTTTAAATTTTAAGTTGGTGTTTTTTAGATTTTGTCTACCAACTGTACGATCTGTCGGCCACCGTCACACTTAAAATTAGATGTAACTTAGAGAATGAAAAATAAATAGATAAATAAATAAACTTAAAATTCATGTTCGAAAATGATTCAATGTTAATAATTCAAAAAAAAAAAAAAAAAATCAAAGGTTACATATTTATCATTTTTTAAATTTATTAAAAACATGATAATTCAAAAAAAAAAATCTTATAAGTATTTTTTTTTTTAGTTTAAGAATTGAAATGAAATAAATTTCAAAATTTATAGACTAAAATTAAACTTTTTAAATCTCATAAATTAAAAAAAAAAAACGAAATTAAAAATTCATAAATTAAAATTAAAATTTAAAAACTTAAAATCAAAATGAAAATAAACGTGAACATTTAAAAACAGAAATAGCATTATACCGAAATTAATAGTTAAGATTCTTTTGTGAATAACTCATGTTAGAAAGAGAGGAAAAAAACAAAGTGGGGGATTTTGGAAAGAAAAAAAGGGCAAAATTATTAATTTAAAACTTATCAAACTAATTTATTCTACAAAATAATTATAAACAAAAAGTTTTTTTTTTTAAATTAACCTTATAATATAATATTTATAATACAATATTAATAATTATATAGACCAATATTTTAAATTCAAACATAAATTGATTTATTTTTACTAAACCATATATTTAGAAATCAAATTTGCACAGTTGAAAATTCAACCCGAACAATTTAAGGTTAGTTTTTGGACTTCTTAAGACCTTGTAAAAAAAGTTTTTAATTTATTTGTAGTTTTAGGTACTTAAATGAGTCATAATATGAGTGTACAGTTAATAGTTGAAAATTAGGGGTAAAATGGTCGTTAAATTTAGGAACATTTTGATAATTATTTAAATTTTTGTAGCTATAAAAGATAAAATAGACTTTTTTTTAATAATTTCATCCAAACAAGTTATTAGCACAATTTTTTTATATACCATTTAAAATAACTTCTCATTTTTAATCATTCTTACCGTTATTCATCCAAACATCTCGAAGAAAAATCAAGACTTAAGCCAAAAACCTCCCTTAAATGAGAGATGGTCAAGTGGACTCCAAAAATCATAATTTTAAGGATAAATTATAAGTTTAAACCTTATGTTTTGAAAAAAAATTTAGTTCTCAAAAGTAGACAAAAAAATCACATCAATTGTTGAATGAAAAGTTAGATTACAAAAAAAAAAAAAAAAACTAATCTTTATATTTTTTTATCAATTATCTAGTCTAAGTTCTAATTTTTAAAATAACTACATTCTAACAAATAAAAATTAAATTTTAATTTTTGAAATATAAAGGTTTCAAACCCATATGGTATTCAAAATATTCATTTTTTTTTAAAGCCTTTGAAGTGAGGCTTCTCTTACCCACAAGGCTAAAGGCAATGCCCCTATGACCCACACATTCATTGGGTTTGTAAAAGCCCAAACAAACTTCAAAAAGTTATTGTGTACACTCTAAAATATTCTTTGTATACATTCTTTTCATAACATTATATACACATTTAATTCTTCACTGCCTCTTCTATTTGTTATTTTAAAAGACGTGGGATTGCATTACGATCATATATACTCAAATCAATTTGCATCATTGTTTTCGTAAAATACCCATCGTTTCATATATCAAAAAGTTACATCTATATACTGAATTATCTTACGATATACAAATAACATGGATTAATTTTTAAATTTTATCGACTAAATTCTATTTATTCAAACTATAAAAACTATAATCATATATTTCTTCAAACAACTAGAACTAAATTTTATACATCTACGGACGGAAAGGGCTAAATTATAAATTTTTAAATGGTAGGAACTAAAATTTATAATTTAGGGTTATTTTAAAATAAAGTTTATTGTAATTGGGTTGAGTAATGATTTTTACTTGAGAGTCATTACACATAAGTAATGGGTACATCATGTAGTACACTTTATCCAAATCTTAATAAAAAATTATATTTTATTTTACTTAAAGAAAAAGTATAACAATGTAAATCCTATTCTTTTATACTTATCTTCATAGCAATTAATAATAACTGAAATCCACATTTTTACCTTTAATCTCTTTTTATGTCTAATAAATAGATTTGGACAGGCTTTATGCTCACTCTAATTACATATACTTTCTTTCTTTCTTTCTTTCTTTCTTTCTCCACATGACATTTTTATGATCAAGTGGCAATTATGTAAAGAAAATAAAAAAAAAAAAAAAAAGAAAAAGAAAGAAATGGAAATTTGCATACTCATGTACTCAAAATTTTAAGAATCACTAAATTGACTTTTTTTTTTTTTTTTTTTAATTATTGAATACTATTTTTTTTCCCTCTGCCAGCTACATAAGTAAGCAGAGTGTTATGATAAATAAATCAATAAATAGTGGCACTTTAAACTTTATACTGAATTAAAAGGGTTATTTATTGAGCCTAACCACATGATAGAAAATAAAGTTTTTTTAAACACAAATAAAGAAAAAAAAAAGTAACACAAACGAAGGAAAGAGGACCATAAATCCGATCATACACTGTATCTTTGTTTTTTGTTTCAACCAAAAGATTTCATATTAATAGAGATAAATTGTCGTAACTTATATGCTCATATGATCTTCTTCTCTTTTAATAAATGTGGGATATTTTGTTTACATTCCAATACTTAATAAATGAATTATAATTAATGACTCGTTTAGATGATAATTTTTGTAAAGCGATTACAAGCAATAACTCGTTTGGATATAATTAAAAATTAGTAATTATTTTTAACGGAATAGAAATGAGTGGTTAGAAACGAATAATTGAAAATAAAATATTTTATTTGAATGTGATTGTTTGAAAATGAGTTGTAAGAACTCATATATAATAACTCTTTAATAACTCAAGCAAACCATGGTATATTTCAATTAGAGTTAAATTACAAGTTTAATCTTTAAAAGTTTAAATTAATTTTAAGTTCATGAATTATTATTTTTATTATCATCGGTTTAATTAGTCCTTCAAAATATATTTGATGACAAAAGATTTGTTACCCATAAAAATTTAAACTTT
The DNA here is from genome assembly GCA_037832605.1 of Cyclanthera cordifolia. Classification (NCBI taxonomy): domain Eukaryota; kingdom Viridiplantae; phylum Streptophyta; class Magnoliopsida; order Cucurbitales; family Cucurbitaceae; genus Cyclanthera; species Cyclanthera cordifolia. The sequence continues at coordinate 4,511,437 of JBBMEG010000022.1, read as the reverse complement.
ATGACTAAGAATTGGCACAAATTAAACTCCCAAATAATAAAATGAATTTTGAAGGAATAGGTTGAAAGGCCATCTAATTACTAAAAGAATATAATTTAAGCGTATATATATTATTCTTACTCAAACATAAAATTTAATTAAAAAAAGAAAAAAAAAGTTTATTCAATTTAGAACGAGATAGAGTGTTGTCAACAAATACAATAGTTCAGAGTTAATAAAAATTCAAAAATAGTTGAAACCCACCCTAATTATTGTAATAATAAATAAAATGTTCCCAAGACATTGGATAGCAAGTCATGATATTGATTAGGTCAAATGGGGCCATTGGGTTCAAGCATGGAAACCCATATGGGAGACAAACTTATTTTTCAAACTCTTGCTTTGTCCCTTTGTTTGTGCAAGTAATGAAACTCAACCCAATTATTTTCTTAACTTCAAAATCATTTTTTAAGTCTTTGAAATGAGGCTTTTCCTCCCCCACACAAGGCTATAGGGCAATTAACCTATGACCACCACATGATTCATTGCATTTGTAAAACCCCAAACAATTAATCCAATATGCCCTTACTTGAGTGCCTTTGGTCCACTTCTCTCATCTAACCCCTCAAAAAAAGGGTCCTCTTTCTCTTTAATTTCTCTTTAATTAAAACCCATTCTTTTATTGGGAGTTGTGTACTTACACTAAATAACATGTGGGTCAAAGATTTGAGTCCATATTCTTTGAAATGGGAGCAAATTAGTTGGGATGGAAGACCAAACTTCTAATCCCAAAGTTGTTGCTACAAGTTTTAATACAGTGATCACAAACATCAAAGATTCCTAAGCTTATATCTTCCCTTGTAGATAAAATTGTTTGAAATCTTTTTTTTTCTGATTTTTTTTATTTCCTTCTTTCTTATTCAAAATATGCGATTTCACACTAAAAAAAAGAGACACTGGAGCAAATCGTTTTAACTATTAGGAAGGAATCTTTAACAATTATTTTAATTGTCGCAATGAACTCAAAAAATGCTCGTCAAAGCAGTATTGTTAACGACCAAAATTTATATGTCAGAGATAAAATTTTTCCTCGATATTTCATTGAATAGTTGATGATCTACACATACACTAACAATAGTCTTAATTTCATTGATAATTCAATGATACATCGATGATAGTTTGCATGTCAATGTATATACTATATACCTTATTTACTAAGGGAAGGGTTTGTTAACACAATTCGCTTAGACACCTATTAGCACAAGTACCTTTGGGGAATAAGGAATACACCAACGATTATTTAAACATAATCATTTTTTTTAATAAAAAACCATACATAGTGCAGCTTTTATTCTGTTTTTTAAAATTAAAAACAAAAAAAAAAGTTTGCTATACTTTTTTTCTTTTTTAAAATTCAAAAAAATATATAATTATATGTTTAATAAAATCAAATCATTTTCATATATTATTTGTATGATACACATTATAAACAAAATTGTTTTTAATTATTAAAATTTAATAAATGGCTCATCTATTCATAAAATAACAATACGCAATTGCAAAAGGATCAATACATCAATGTTAAAATTATTATCAATGTTGACTTTAACCATGTGACTTGTAGATTAACTATTTTCTAAAAAAGATTATTCACCAAAATTGTTTCCAACAATGATATAAAAATGTAATTTAACTTGGGTAGATTTTGAGTTTTATTTTCAATTTGATTTGGAATTTATTTGATCTAAAATATTTCTTAAAATTTTTAATTCCTGAACTTTTAAATATATAATTTAATTCATGTACTTACGTAAAGAACTTAACTTTTATGAAAAATTTAAAATTAATATTAATTGAAATTGTTTCGATAATAATATTGAGTATTTTTTATATAAAAAAAAGAAATATTTTAACATATTTTTATAAATTTACAAAAAAAACCGTCATATATTGGTATCATCCATTTAAAATACTAGCCAGACATGTTTGATGTGGTTGAAAAAGAGTTAAGAATGGAATGGAAGAGATGCATTCACATTGTTTGGCCCAATAATTTGTTGTTACTTTTTTTTTTTTATCTCTTCCTTTTCTCCCCTTCCCTTCCTTTTATTTATCGATTGCTGTTTTTCTAATGACATTTGTAATAGTTTCTTTTCTGCATTTAAAAAAAAAAAAAAAAAAACTGGTTTTCGTAAGGTTTTTTTTTTTAGAAATTCATTTAACATAAGAAAAAAATGTTTTTAAAATTCACAAAAAATAAAATTTATCATAAAATATACTTGCTTTTAAAAACACAAAAACAGAATGATTATCAGACTGTTAATTATTCGCAAAACTATATGAAATGTTTGCTGACTATATGATGTTTCTATTTATAAAAAAAAAGAAGCTACTTAATTTTATGATACATTTTTCCCTACACATGCATTAATTTCTGAAAACATCCTAACCAAGGAAAATTTGCTATTTTCAATAGAAAAACATCAATGGCAAATATATTCAATTTAAACATTCATTCAAATATCTATTACAAATGTCAAAACATTTAGATAAGCTAAAATTAATTATATTTCAATGTTCAATCTTCATCCATCATCAATCCTACAACTTTAGTAATACTTGTCTATGAGACAAATTCTTATGAACAACGAGAAATGTATTTCTTAAGGTATATTGACATCGTATTGTACCTTTTTTTTTTTGTATTCATCGAAACAAAAATTTGTGGCAACAAGAAAGTTTATTTTCTAATCCATAAGGAAACAAATATTACTCCTACAATTTTATACAACCTACGCTTCAAATATTATAAGCGCACAGAAATACTGAGATATTAACTTGAGAAGTATTGTTATTTGCCAGTAAAACCCAAGTTTTATTCACAGAAACAACCCTAGTAAAATGACAATTCAATCTTCAAGCCTTTTAAAACATTTTCCATTACTTATATTCTAAAAACTATTTTATAACGGTGTTTAATCTCAAACACTTATAAAATCCAAGCTTAAGATTTCAATTATATATTAACAAACACTTACTCAAAAATCAATGAAAATATGGTTGATCCAAGAAGGAACTAGTTTTTATTTGATAAGAAAAAAAAAAAAAAAAAACAAAATTATGTTTATTGTAAGGAAGGTTGACCTAATGATGATTACACATAAAAAAAAAACAACAAAACTTCATTTAGACATATTAGACTTCTTGTCTCCCCTTCCCCACCATTGTCCCCATTACTTTGGCCACCAGATCTCCAATCATTCACATCATTATCTTCTCCCTCATCCATTCAGATCCTTCCACGTGTACCCTCTCCCATCTTCATCATCGCACTGGATCCCTCCTCCCCCTCTTATATATTTCTCACAAATATTGTGTGCAAATGAAATTCATGCAAATTAAATGATCGCATAGGAACAATATTAATTCACAATTTTACCCGTACAGATGGAGTCTTGCCGGGAACAAAGCTCCTCCGGCGAGATCTTCTCGTTTCCGAGCACTCCGGTTCAGGATCAGGATTCCGATTTCGAATTCGGATCGATTACTCCTGATTCTCCTTCTACTTTCAACAATTCTCCGGCGGATCATCTGTTCGTGAATGGCCGTCTCTTGCCTCACTCATTTCCGCCGCAGCCGATCGGTTTCTACGTCGTGGATAGGACGAGCAGCGTCGGGAGTAAGGATTCGATCATGTCGTCGCGGAGTAATAGCACTAATAGTAGAACCAGTAGTAGTTGCGGTAGCAGTACTAGCGCAAGGACGAGTTCTTCCAGCGACAATAACAATGTCGAGAGATCATCCACGAGATTCTCCTCGCATCTAAAGAAATCGCAGAAATCCTCTGTTTCCGCTCAGGTTTACGGATCGTCTCAGAGATGGCAGTTCATCGCGTCAGTGCCGGTGCCAACAACGTTGAGCCGAGAAAATTCGAGGAAGAAGAAGGTGGCGGCGGAGAAGATTGGGGGAAAATCGGATATGAGGCGGAAGAAGAGGCGGACGGAGAAGACGACGGCGAGAAAGAAGAAAAAGAAGAACAAGAAGAATATGTGGTTCGGAAGGAAGGTTTTCCGGTGGATTATACTGGTTTGTAAGGAATGTCATGCGATTGAGCCGTCGAGGAAGGATGAGATCGCGAGGAAGACGAAATCGACGAAACAGAGGAGTTATTGAATTATTCATTTGAATTTTATTTATATTTAATTTTCTTTAATTTTCTGGATTTTGCCTCTATTTTGCTCGCAGATTCATCTGGTTTTCATCTTTTGATTTCTGGATTTTCGTTTTTTAAAGAATTGTTGGGCGTTTTGATGATAATCATGGCGTTTGTTGATATGATCCGATTTTGATAATCTCTCCATCTCTCTACCTCTCTGAAATGTTGGTTAATAATGTAATGTGAAGTTTTTATATAAAATTATTAAAAACCAGTTTTTATAATGACAATTTAAATATTTTATAAAAATGAGATATTGTTATTATTTTTTAAAATATTTAAAATATTTTTTTTTAACTATTCGAAATAATCATTTCACAATTATTCATCTAAACATTTTTATATGAAATAGAGTAAAACTTAATTACTTCCTAGTAATTGAAGAGTCGACCTTTTGTGTGAATAATAATTTTAATGCTTCACTATTCAACAAATATATTAAAAATATATAAAAATGAATGATTTTACTAATAAGAAAGAAATAATATATTGAATATACGTTAATATGTACCAGTTAATCTTAGTAAGCACCAAGTATTGTTTTATGAAAGAACTTAAAAATAGTTTCTCTACAAAAAAAAAAAAAAAAAAACTCCAAAATAGTAGTGAATTTTTAATCCATTACATGAGAAATTGAAAAACTCAACTAGTGTACTAAAAAAAAAATGTAGTAAAAAAAAAAACTCAATTAGCATAATATTAGCAATTTTTTTTAATACACTTAATATTAGCATCTAACAATGTAGTATTATAATTATTATGTTCTATGTGGTTAAGATAAAGTTAGAATTTATAACATATACATTAAAAGTAATATATTACATAGTTTGATAAAAATAAAACTAAAAATTTTACATTAAAAAATAACAATAATATTGTGAAGTCTCATTCGTATTATTCATAATTGTGAAGGGAATTAAGTACACGATTTTTTATTTTTTTTTTTTAATGATTTGGACTCAACATTGGCCGTTAGGCACCGGATACATCAAGTTAAAAGGAGAAAAAATGAAAGGTTAGAGAATGATGTCATTCACTAGCTAATTATATTCGCAAAAGAGCAATAGCTCAATGATATCAAAGAATGTCGAAATATCATGAAGTCATGGATTTGAATTCCTTTATTCAAATGGTTGTAATTTTTTATTTGATGGCAGTAATGTGTCGTAATTTAATTTAACTTCACGCATATTTATTTGAGAGTAGTAATATCATCAATGTAAAATTTGTGTCATCTCCCTCGTTTATAAACAATAAAATTGACAAGAACTAAACCCCACTTTTTTTTTCTTTTTTTTTTTAATAATGTCTACTTATTAGGTTTGGACAGGCTTTATGCTCACTCTAACTATATCCTTTCTTTCTCCACATGAAAATTTTTGGCCCCAAAAACATCAAGGTGGCAGTTTTTTCTTTAATAATTTTTGTATAGTGATGTACTCAAGTTTTAAAATCACTAAATAGAGTACTGTTTTTTAATCTGCCAACCACATAAAAGCAAAGTGTTATGATCATAAGTAAACAAATTAAAGGGAGAGGTACTTTGAGAAAACATTATACTAAACCAAAAGGGTTATTCATAGAGACCTAACCACATGATCATAATTTATAAAGTAATGAAGTAATAGCCAAGGGAAATCAATTAACTACTAGGATGATGGTCAAATATGTAAAAATAAAATAACCATTGATATATTATGATGATGGTCAAATTCACAAGTTTAAATATTAAATTTATACTCTATGCTTAATTGGTCCTTGAAAACCTATTTTACATTTAGAGATCTATGGTAGGAAAGGAAGTGAATTATATTAAATTGTAGCGAATGTGCGTAATGGGAACAAGCTAGTCGTCGAGTAAGGATGAGATTATCTAACAACCAAATATATATTTTGAAGTCATGCATATACCATTTGTTTTATAAAATCATTTAATTTGTGTATATGTTTAGAACATGTTAGGCTACATTGAGAAGAGAATGGAAGAAATAAAAGAAGGAAAATAAGAGAAAACTAATGATTGAAGTGATGGAATCAGGCAGATCAAGCAATGGAAAATGATCTATTTACTTCTCTTCTCTTCCCTTCCCATTACATCCCACCACCCCAAATATATCTTTATTTGAACACTGCTATTATTTATATAATATATATATGGTCCTAACACATTAGGGTACTCATGATATTAATTGATGAGGTGCAATGGGGCATTGAGGTTCAACCTTAGAAACCCATAGGGGAGACAAACCTATTTTTGTAACTCTTGCTTTGTCCCAATATTTATGCAACTAATGAAACAATCCAATGTGCCATTACTTCATTGTCTTTGATCCACATTTCTTTCTTTATCCACTTCTCTCTTCTAACCCCCTTGAAAAAAAGTTTTTTTTTTTCTCTCTTTAATTTTGCTTTTAGTTTGGCATTAATTTAAAGATAGAACTTTATTGGGAGTTGTGTACTTAGAAAAAGAACATGTGGGGTCAAAGATTAAAGCTATATTCTTTCAAATGGAAGCAAATGAAGTTATAGCAATACTTGAATAAATTCCCTTTAATATAGTTTCATGAGATTATATCCATATTTAAATTTCCAATATTACCTCTTCTTTCTTGTTCTTTCCCTTAAGAATGTATACACACCCAAATTCATTTGTATAGCTTGGAGATGTAAGAGATCATGAGCTTAACTGTAATGGTCATATATTTTAATAATAAAAACAATTTTATGAGTTTTGTTGAAAATTCTAACATGGCAAGAAAAAGGGTAAAAAACATGGATTTTATAGGATAACAACCACCTATATTATTTTATGATGTTTTTGAGGGATAACAAAAAAGTAAAATAAAATAAAATATATGAAACATATATATTTTCGTTTTTGAAATTTTATAAATTGGATTATTAGAATGCACTGTATAAATATTTTTAAAATTTTTGCTTCAGTTTAATCAATGTTTTTGTATCTTATTTTTCAATAAAATGATTATTTTTACTGTCATTAGACGAAACTAACACATCATTCGTAAACCACATAAATCATCATGTATTTAGTTCCATTTTCTTTTTATTTTCTTGATGGTTGATTCTATCGTAAAGAAAAAGATCATAGGGCTGCGAGTCATCTGGCGACAATTCTAAATCGGTTGCTCTATATTGGTATATTAAGGCGGTTAATAAAATCGTCGCGCTCTATTATGAAGCTTATTGCGAAGTTTAACCAAACCTTTGATTTAAGTGTACTTAAAAGCGACAGATTTAGAAACCATTTGTTTGTCTAAGATTTGAATGATGGTTTTCAAATCCGCCCATTTATCGCCATACTAAATCTTTGGGAGGATTTCGCATGCAGGAATAAGGATGAAAAAAGATGGAATTGTGTTCTCTAAACAAAAAAAAATGAATCGTTCCTCTCTTCCGTTGATTCAATTTTTGCTGACAGACAAACCATCTAATCTTTGGGGCTTTCGGCTGAAAATTAATTAAAAGCATTTGAATAGATGGGTTATTGTAACGCCCGGGGTTAGGAGGGATACATGAATGAATCGAGTCCACATCCGTATGTGAGAGATCTTGGGATATAGTCCCATGGTTAAGGCTCAACAGAATTGATTTGTACTACCTATACCACCAAGGTGCACCTTCTTTTTCGGTGACTCAATAGAAGGAACTTCACAGCTAAACGTGCTTAGCTGGAGTAGTCTTAGAATGGGTGACCTCCTAGAAATGAAAGGTTTGTGAATAAGACAGATCTTTAGGTTAACAAAGGATCCAAAAAAACAACTGCTGAATTTATGAAATTCCAAAATACATTTACAAATTGGTGGAATAATGTTCCAATCTTCACCATTTCCAAACATGTCTTATAATATATGATACTACAATTACCCAAATATTTTATAAAATATTTAGAATTAGTTTTTAGAATGAGAATTTATTTTTATTATTTAAAAGTAATGATTATAATAAAAAAATTGTTTGGATGTGATTTTTAAAAGTATTTAAAATTCGTATTTAGAATGATGATTTATTTTGAGTATTTAGAAGTAATGATCATTACTAATTGCAATCAAAAACTTGTTTGGATGTAGTTTTTAAAAATATTTAGAATTAGTATTTATAATGAAAATTTGTTTTAACTATTAGAAGTAATTATTACAGTTAAAAGTTTGTTTGAATGTAGTTTTTAAAAGTAATATTTAGAATGAGTATTTATTTTGAATACTTAGAAATAATGATTACAATTTGGAATGTAATATTTTGAAGAATATTTTGTAAATACTACTCCTAGATATTCTTATAGATACTCAATCCAAACATCCTTAAATGATCAAGTGATGGAAGGTGAAAGGGTGCTTTACAAAAATAAATAAACATGAGTTAAACGCTTGACTTTGTTGGGTAATTTCTTTGGTTGATTCTAAAAAAAAATGTGTTGTGTTAAAAAAAAAAAAAGAAAATTCTTTAAACTTTAAATTTGGAAACCATAAACACTAAATTCTAATTTTCTTCCACTAAATTAATTAGTGACCCAAAGTTTTTGTATTTTTACTAATTTGACTTTGCTCAAAGTTCATGACCTATTCAACACAAATATAAAAGTTTTACCCTTTATTAGTATACTGTTATTTTTTTTTAAGAAAAATAATAATAATAAAACTTTTACAGTCATTATTAGAAAAATGAAAATAATATCCTATTTGTGTATATGGTTGGATTTTGTGGGGTTGAGATACTTTTTATATCCAATCCAATTTTTTGAGTTAATTTTTTTTTTTTACAACTAATTTTGAAATGAGTTATGTTACTCTTTTGATTTAAAATATTAATAGTACTTGAACCGTTGTTTAATTATTTTTGAATTTTAAATTAAGATTAGCAATTCAATCTAAAAACTTTAAAATTTTGAATCAAGATTAGCAATTTTATAGTGAATGAATTGATAGATATTGATTTGGTTGATTGGTTATAATTCAATTTAATTTCATTGTCATGGATTTGATTCAAAAATCAATACTTGGCTGTTATATTATTGAAAAAAAGTTTAATATCTTGTTTCAGAATAAAGTGAAATTAATATCATAAAAAATACTGCATCAACAAAAGCCGAAAGATCACGAAGTCACTGACTTGAATTTTATGTCTCTAATTGTTTTGATTTAAAAAAAAAAAAAAAAAAAAAAATCAGAAGAGATGCAAGTAATTCAAATACTTTGAAATTTAATGCATATTGACTAAGTATATCTGAAATATTTAATTGAAAGGACATATTTGACATAAAAGTTCAATCACAAGGGGGGACATGTTCCTTCTTATATGGTATATAGCTTTGACCAATTGAAACTTTAAGGAGGATCTATCACTAAAATTAAACCATGAATTATGCTTAAATTGACCAGAGGTACTTTTGCATATGTAGTTGGGTTGTTTGTTAAGGTGTACAAACTGGATGTTTCTCTCTCTAAGTAAGATAGAGAAGCTCACTTTAAGGTTAGGGTTACGGGGAGGCAGGGCCCTCAAGGGTTCAAGAAAGGCGCTCTAGTATAATGCACGGTGGCTCCTCCTTCAAGGGTTCAAAAAAAAAAAAAACTAAATACACATATATTGTAAATTTGGCTAAAGGAAATATTCCCTATTGCAATATCAAAATCTCATTTGACAATGATATGAAATGGTGAGAAAGGCATACATATATATATATATATATATATATATATAAATGAAACGACAAAGAAAATAGCAACCAAGTCCATGAAGAAACTAACTGAAATTAAAGAAATAGCAGAAACAACTGGATAGAATGAGCAACACAAGATAAAGGAAAACTAGAAACCTTTGCCTAAATACAAACTACTAACTCTTATGTTTCTATTCAACTAGCACGCCCTCCTTCCATCTTCATTCCATGTATGTCTCCATTACGTCCGGGTACATACCTGCCTGCTCCGAGTTTCGATACTCAACTGATTGATGTGGATGGTGATCGAGTGAAGTCGAAGATGAAGACGAACTCAATCTAGCAGGCAAAGTAAAGTTTCTCTTGAACTTGTTTTCCATCTTCCTACCACTCTCAGATTGGCTGTCTAGGCTCAAGAACTCATTCGGGTGGCCTCCATTCGTATTGTGCATAGGATCAGGTTTGGTTCCTAAGCTATCTGGGTTAAACAAAAGCTTGGCGTCATCGGCTTGTCCGGTGAGGGCATTGAACAAAGACAACCCATTAGGCCATTTGATATCATTGTCATGATCTCCCATCACGTCTTCCATTCGAGCCTCGGACGAATGTGGCAACAGAAACATGTGTGTCTCATCTTTCGACTGCGGGAAACCGAGCCTATTGGGAGTGTTGAAATTGGGTGAAGGAAGCAGAGAAGTTGGAGCAGATGGAATTGGCCTCTGAGCCCAATTGAGAAGATTAGGAGGAGGGTGAAGGGGAATGACAGATTGTTTTGAAGCCAATGGGGAAGAAGATGAGTTTCTATTTGAAGAAAAGAGTTGAGTCAAATAAAAACCAGATTGATAACCAAGAGATTCAAAAGTATGCCTCATTCTCAGCACAAAATGCAGATCTTCTGGTATCTGAATACAAACATAAACAAACATCCTAAGCATTCACATCAATTACCTCAAACACTCTTGTATTCACAAGTTCGAGTTTTATCATGACATCAACCGTTCGGAAACAGCGGTGAATCAGTTAAAACAACATAGAAAGGGAACTAGAGATAAAGAACTAACAATCTTGCAGGAACCAAGCTGAAGGAGGCCATGACCAGCTTGAATAACAGCAATAGTCTGATCCAAACAAAAAAGGGTTCATAGGAATGGCCAAAATGGAAATGACCAGAAAAAAACAAACCATTAAAATTGGCAAAAACTCACCTGAATTCCAGAATCAAACTGATCAGTCCACTCAGAGGGAAGCTGCAAGTAAGCAATCAATGAAAACAAAAACAAACTCATCAAAGTTCTGTTAACAACAATGAACATGAAATGGGAAAAAAACTAGCTGGGATAATCAAAACATTTCAGAAGAATCATATTAGAATACAGCATCAAATGAACTTTGCCAGTAGTTTGAAATGTTTGGCTCGCATTCTGTAGGCTCTTTGAAAACCCATTTATGACACTTATCTGATGCAACTTTCCCCATTAACCTGTTCAAATCAATCCAATCAGAGAAGAAACATAAACAAAACAAACAAACAAAATACTATAAGCACAAAAAGCTTTTAAAATCCTCTTCTCTCCAATACAAAACAATCCAACAAGAAAGATTGAGCAAAATGGAAATACTCCACAACAGCTAAACCAATCAATCAATCAAACAAACAAACAAACACCTACCCAGTACCCACCCTTCTCCATAATTATAAAGCTGAATGGACATTTTGCTGAAGGCTTTTCTAACAGGATCATCCCCATCAATCTCCTCCAAGCACTCTGAAACTCTCCCTCGGCAAAACCCATCTTCCCACATTAACATCCTACACAAAAAATCCATTACAACAAACAATGAACAATAATGCCACAATTTAAAGAACCACGAGAAGAACAAAAAATTGAAGGGTAAGTTAGGGTAGTGTAGGGTTTACAAGCTGCCATTGTCATCCCCAACTTTGCATCCATTTCCTCCTCTGACCCTTCTAATGAAAAATGGAAAAGAACCCGTTAGAGAATAATGAGTGAAAATGAATAAATGAAGAGAAATTGAGAAATAGACATACGGACGAGGGCGTATGGTCCAGAAAACAGAGTATGTCCAGTCTGAACTGAGACAGACGCTTCTGAGGGCCTCATGAAGGGCCATCATCCCTACAGCTTCTTTGCTCCTGTCTGATGCTCCTGAGCCCACCATCTCTCTGTTTCTCTCTCTCTCTCTCTATCTCTCTCTCTGTCTACGGCCCCCCCTTCTTTTTTTTGAAGTTCTTCTTTCTACTATATCTTGGTATTTGAATTTAGGGGTTTTTACACCACACGCTAAAATCTAGAATCCTTGTTGTTCTTCATCAATTCATTTTCGAGTTCAGCTAAGGAATTACACTCTTCCTTCTTCCAATCTTCTCTTGGCTGTTCCCCAAGTAAGCAGGGTTTTGTGATCTTTGACAGACAGAGAGACAGTGAATGAAGAAGTGAAAAGAAAAGAAAAGAAAAGGCGAGGGGAAGGAGAAGGTGGGGAAAGGAGGTTTGGCTTGGTTTTTGTATGATTGATTGTAACTAAACTATGCAAAATGGTAATGGGTCAGCTTTTTCCTCTTTTGAAAGCCCTCTCCCTCCCCCCTCTCTCTCTCACAACCATTTGCAGGGAAGTTGTGACCGTGCGGAGAGAGAGAGAGAGAGAGAGCGCTTTGTTTATAAAGAATAAATCATAAATTATAATTATAAATTTCATAGCCAAAAGAAAATCTAATTTAGTTTTATAAAAGATTCCAATACTCTTGAAATTTTAATTCAAATATCTCCTAAAATTACACCTTATTTTGTAATTAATGTTGAATTAAATACGAGAATGTTAATTATTCAAACACACATGTGATTGTTTTAAAATACACATGAATTAAATATTAACTTTTAAACCATATAAATTAAATTATATATGTTTTTAAATCTTGTAAGTTAAGCTTTAACTTTGTTCAAGTCACATGATAGTTGTTTATTGAATGTCATGACTAGTTAATGTGCATCATTACGAATTTTATCGAACATATCATACCCGCTAATATGATTGAGATTCTCATATTATCCAACATTTGAAGTGTAGAACACTTTGACATTAAAAGTGACTATCATAGGAAAATAGTGGAAATTTTGGTGTGTTGTTTATAGTAGCTATCTGTTTTGTCATTTGGGGTTTTGGGGTTTTCTTTTTTCCTTATAAAACTTTTGTCTCTTTTTGAAGAATCCCACTTTGGCTACAAGGATGAAAGTGCATGTAGGGTGAGAAATTATTAGGGAGTTCTTTTTTTTTTTAGCTTTGAATTGTTGTTTTCTCTTGGATTTTGTTTTGATGAGTAATATCAAAACTTTAACCTTTACAAATCTTGGTATTGACAAGTCTACATCTTTGATACGGCCAAACAAAAATTCATTGCGGCTAAACGAGTTTTGTGGTGCAACTTTTTATGTACATAATCAAAAGTCCATAACAGATCAAAGAAAAACTATTGAGTACTCAAATCTGTTGTATATACTTTTGAATCGCATAAAATCGACTTAGTAGTCGATTATTAGTTTAATCTAGAGTGATCGCCACCTAATTATTGAAAAACTGGACTAACACCAAACAATTAATAAAATCATTGCGCCATCAATCTTTTCGGTTAAGAGATCATAAGTTTAAATCTTTTTAATTTCGCCCAAAAGGGTTAGTGGCAAGTTTTATATGTCTTTACCCCAATTTGTACATAAAAATAAAAAATAAAAATCTTTTTTTCACATAAGTTAAATGTACATGTTGATTTTGTGGAGTTTGGGTAAGTATTAATTTTGTCTCAAATTTTTGGAAGAGCATGTCACTCAATATTCTTATTGAAATTGGGCCAAAAATAATTGGTGTGTAATTGGAAGATTCAGTACAAAAGTTGTGTTTCCATGCTTTATTTAGCTTCAAGCAAGTAATGGCTCACCCAAAACTGTACCTCAAAGTAAAAACATGTCTTGAAAGTAGTTATATTCTTTTGCCAATTGAAGGCCAAATATTTTCAAAAAAAAAAAAAAAAAAATGAAGGCCAAATTATAAGCTATCTACTTCCCCTTTTCAACTTTTAAATAAAATTGGGTTGAAATAAAATTCTAAATTTTGAAAATTCATTACTTTAATCACTTTTTTTTTTCCACTTTACTTTAAATAACTACTTCAAATTAGGTTATGACACAATTGATTAATAACTTGAATTTTGAAAGTATGCTTCTTTCAAGATTCTGATGGTTTAACCCACTCAAAGTTATTCTACATGCAATGGTTTAGTTTTAAGGTGTATCGATTACATTGATTTTTATTAAATAAAATAAAAGTATGAATTAAAAAAATTAAAAGGCAAATCTCAAATAGCTAGGTAGACTGTGGTGTGTATATAATATTAAGACACCGTTGCCTGTGGGTTTGAAATGTAGCACAAAAATCCAAGAAGACATTATCAATAATAATAGGATTAAAAATTATATGCCTCCTATTATAATAATATGTTTAATTATGACTAAATTTAAAAGTGTGTGGTGGATTGTGTATTTAGGTTTGTCTAGCTTTAAAAGTGTGTGATAGATAGATGTAATTAGCCAACAAGGAAGATTGTGTGTTTATATAGCTTTTCTCAATTAGGTTTGTCTAACCTCTTCATTTTCTTAAACCTTTCTTCTTTCTTTTATTTGGAAAAAGTTTGAGTTCAGTTGTTGTGGTTTTTAAAATTAATATCTAATTATTATGACTTGTAGGCTACGGGATGATAAAATTTAAAAATTCGTAATTATGGTAAAGAAAATATGTAGAAGTTTATTTTATTTATCTCTTAACGACGATAGTATAAGATAATTAATTGATTCAAAAAAAAAAAAACCATTCATACATCATCTATTTACGAACAACTTTTACGATTTGTTAAGTTTTAAATTCAAAAGTTTCAAACACTATAGTTTTAGCTTTCTCCCAACACTGTATTAACTAAATTCTATATTTTTAAATCAAAAATAATAATTTCTAACATTTTTTTTTACCATATAAATTAAATTTTGAAGGTTGGAATATAATATTATTGACTAAATCGCCTATTTAACTTATTTAATTATAGTTATGTATAATTGTTATTTATATGTAATTACTTTTCTTTCGATATCTACTTTATGTTTTTCAATATATATTATAATTATTTATATGTATATATTATTATAAATATACATTTGATCATTTTGATTATACAATTATAAACTTAAACATTTTAATTATTTTACTTCATTTGTTAATCAAAATATTATGTTGGTTGTTGGTTGCTTTGATTATTTATTTGAAATACTTGCTTTGATCATCTAAATGTAACAAATTTTAAATTTCAAAAATAATAAATAAAATAAAAATAAACTTTAAATATGATATTTTGTGAATAAGAAAAAAAATGTATGCATGAAAAATAATAAACAATTTTATTTAAATATTAAGTCTAATAAAATATATTTTTTGTTTCACTTTATTTTTAAATTTTTAATTAAATATATATAATAAATAATAAATAAATGAGAATTATTTTTTAATTTTAAAATGTTAATTTATAAACCAAAAAAATTAAAAATATTCAATTCTAAATATTATATTAATTATATTTTATTTCTTTTATATTAAAAAAAATAATAATAATGTATCACATTAAATCAATTTTTATTTTTTATTTTAAATTAACATCACATAAAAAAAAAATCATAACTTTATACTTTAAACATGTATTTACTATTTTTTCTTATACGTTCGGAACATAGCCAAACGCGCCCTAGATAAGTAAAAAACCCACTTCAATTTAACTCCCACAATGAAATGGTCTGTGAGTGAATAGCTAATAAATTCAAATTTTAAAATTCTTACTTTTAATGTACTAAAAAAAAACTCTTACTTTTAGTAGAAAAAAAAAATACGTCAGCTTTATTTTAATAATAACAATTTTTATAAATATTCAGAACAAAATTTTTATCTTATTTGAAAACTATCTTTTACAATTTTTCTTTTTTTTTTGGCCCCAATTTTCTATTATGTACAAATTTATTTTAAAAATTGTCATCATAATTTTTATATTACTATTATTATTTTGCATGAAAAATCTCTTTTTTAATATCATGAAATTAAAAGACAAAAATATATATGAGTAATATTTATTTTAATTTAGTAATATTTTACATTAATAATACAAAAATATTACATCTGTAATTAAATTTATATTGAAATGGCAAATGACATATTTTATATTAAACATATTATATTGATGATATAGTAAGAAAATTTTGTCATGTAGCAACAAAGTTTGACACTAAGCAAATGTATGTGCCTTGTTTTGACACTAAGCAACTGTATATGCCATAGTCCAAATGAACATTGTAGAAAAGTGTACGTACAATCTCTCTTTGCCAAGTGATATAGTAATTGTTTAAGAGTGGAACTTCATTTCAATTTCCAATCAAAGCAACCAATAATCTTTATTATATATACTTCATACCCCTAAAACTCTATTCTTATTGGTATTTTCTTTTTTAATAATGAAAAAATTATAATAATTTGTCATCTGCTTTAAAGTTAAAAATTATGAAACAAGTGTAGAAGTATGAATTAATTATATGCATAAATGTAGGAGTTTGTGTGCATTTTAACCGTTTTTATTAGAAAATTTTATAAATTTTATTGTATTTTGTCACAAAAAAAAAAAAACAATGCATAAATAGATACTATATGTGGTATGTTTAAAATAGTGAGATGAGATGGGAAGATAATGAATTATTTTTCATTGTTTAGTTGACACAGTTCCATCTCATTAATTACTAATTTATTATTACTTTATTTTTTATGAAATTGTATTGAACAACAATTATCACAAAAAAATTATAAAAATATATAAATTCTAAAATATTTA